>PVIU01030096.1:0-16567 GCA_004026605.1 Ondatra zibethicus | reverse complement strand
AACTCTCTAAATGTGGCTGCCAATGAGGACAGAATGAGAAGCCATCAACAATGACACTAGGACCTATCTCCTCTGCATGTATTATCTTTTTGGGAACCTAGTCGATTTGGATGCACACCTTCCTAGGACAGGATGGAGGGGGGAGGGCCTTGGACTTCCCACAGGGCTGGGCACCATGCCCTCTTTTAAGGAAGCAGTGTGAGGGAGGGGGGAGTGGGAGGGGACTGGGAGAAGGGAAGAAAATGTAAATTCTTTTTTTTTTGAATGGAAAAAAATAAAAGAATATGGGAAAAAAATTAGGACATTTCATGACAGTGAGACACATCTGGTCCTGGCAACAACAGCTACTTCAAGAGGAAGATGGGCATCGAAGAGGCTCCTTATGGAGTTGGTTATCCATTTGGGCAAGAAACTGCTTTTACTTGGACTACTTGACTAGACATGCAGGACTCACAGACAAATGACTGCTGATGACTAAAGGTGAGACAGTCCTTTGGGGTTCCTGCTTCATGAAAGAGTCTGCCAGATATTCTTCAGGACACAGAAGAAAATAACTGAAAAACTGCCAATATAGGTGGGACTGTCTTTGCAATTTCCTGCTTCATGGAAAAGTCTGCTGGACACTATGGGCCAGTAGGCTGAAGATGGATGCCCCAATGGTACAGAAAAACTTTGGGTGGCTGTCCAGGTAGTGAGATGTCTCTGTCATTTCTGGAGTTTTGAAAGTTGCTTACAATGTACTTCCTGTTTACTTAAGTTATATTATATCCTTCTGGATTCTTTGATAGAGTTGTAGAATTTATAGTTATAGTTTTCCTCAGTTATGATAAAAGATAAAGTCGATATAAATATTGCAATTGTAATTCTTGCTTCAAACTGTTTTGTTATATGTAATTTTACTATGTTAAAGTTAAAGCCTTCCTTTTTGTTTAAATAGAAAAGGGGAAATGATGTGGGAGGTCTTCACAAATGTGTTGATTAATAAATAAACAAACTGCCTTGGCCAATTGATAGGGAAGAACTTAGGTAGGCAGGGAAGACAGAACTGAATGCTTGGAGAAGGAAGGGTGGAGTCACAGGGATGCCATGGTTCTGCCACAGGAGATAGACATGCTGAAACTTTGCTGGTAATAAATTAATAGAAATGGGTTAAAATAAGATGTAAGAGTTAGCGAATAAGAAGCTAGAGCTAATAGGCCAAACAGTGATTTAATTAATACAGTTTCTGTGTGATTATTTTGGCTCTGGGTGGCCTGGACAAACAAACAGCCTCCTTCCCACTGCAATACTGTGTTACCCAGAGTTTTCATTACTGTAACAAAATATCTGACACAAACAAAAAACGGCTTATTGAATTCATGCTTTCTAAAACTTCCTATAATCCTTGGCCCTGTTGCATTTGGTCCAATGATAAGGGACAACATCATGTCAGAAAATGTCTAAGCATTCTCACTTTGAGGCAGATAGAAACCAGAATAGAACAGAAGGTATTAGGGACTAGGACTAACATTCAACTATAAGTTCTCATTGGCTAACTAGTCCAGCAAAACCTCACTTCCTAAAATTCCCAGAAGCACACAAAATAATTCCTTAAGCTGGGGACCAAGTGTTCAACAAATAAACTTGTGTGGCAAATTTCCTATTAAAACTATAACAATTGACTCATTCTGATTTTTTTGTGCCTAAATGTTCAACTCAGAAATGTTTCTACCCAGTATATATAAATGTGCTTACTTTATGTTCTTTATCAAAACTTCCACTACCAACAAAGTATCAGTACAAGAAACTGATGAGGGAAAAGCCACTAACCAATCACATCAAGTTGGGGTGTGGCCACTTGGACCCCAGGTAGAAAATCGAGAGAACACAGGTGTGCTCTCTCTCCATGCGGAGCTGGCTTAGTTATTGATTTGTGCTGACTTAATACTTCTTCAAGAAACAGTTACTTGAAAAGTTTAACAACTTAAGTAGCTATCACTAGCCCATACAAATCCTATTAGAACACACTATGATTCATCAAAGAATATTTAAGAGGACTCAAGAAAATCTCATTTCTTCAAATGAGCAACATGCTTACTTATTTTGGATTGTAATTTTAATTCCATTTAGTGTTTCTGCTTTTCTTTGGGGTATCAGAAATCTCAGAAATAATTTTGGTGGGCAAGTGCCCAAACCTCCTCCTTTTTATTTTTTAATTTAATTACTGCTTTAACAATCACTACAATATTTATTATTGCTAATCATTCCTAATCTTTTTTGAAATATGAAGGTAAGTAGGATATAAATTATAAATATAAAAATATTTAGGAAATAAATATTTAAATATTTCATATTTATATTATGAACTAATAATATATGTTAAATTATACTTATAACTCCTGTTCATAATGTATATTATTGAATTATAATTTTAAATCCATAAAGCCTAGTCTTTTAAATATTTATTTTTATTATTTTTATGTATGTGTGTGTATGTGTGTCTGTGTGCTTGTGTGTGGGAATATGCATGTGAGTGAGTACAAGTGCTAATGGAGTCCAGAAGAGGGTGCTTTATACTCCTGGACCTGGCTAATAGGCAGTTGGCAAACTGTCCAATGTGGGAAATGGGGAACTAACTCTGGTAAGACTGTAAGAGCAGTAAGCCCTCTTAAGCACTGATCCATCTCTCTAGTCCAAAGTCCAGCCTTTTAAAAATATTTAAAATTTGAAATATAATTACACCATTTCTTTGTCCTCTGTCATTCCTCCAACTCTTTACATGTCTACCCTCTTTACTCCATCTTGAAATAAATGCCTCTTTCTTCAGTCATTACTGTTGCATGCCTGAATATGTAAATTCTGATTACTCAAACCATTTAGTTCTGCTTGTATGTATAAAGATAACAAATACTGGTCCTTTTAAAGGACATTATTGACTTATAAAGTGCAATACTCATAGAAAAAATGATTCTCTGTCTTCAAACAGCTATCAATTGCCAATAGCATACTGGATGGGGTAAGACCTCTCCTTTACATGCTGAAATTCTGTCTGGTTTGAGCTTGCACAGGTATTGTGCATGCTGTCACAACCACTATGAGTTCATATGTGAAATTGCCCATCTGTGTCTGAAAAAAAAAGTTTCCTTCTGACTTTCACAATCTTTCTACCCCTATCTCTATGGTGATCTCTGAACCCTGGGGAAAGGATAAGGTATATACATTCCCTTGAGGAATGATCATTTTTGTATATGTTTTATATTTATTTGTAATCTACTTTGTCTTTTAGTATTAATTGTTGACTTTATCCATTGTTTTTAGAGAATATATTTTTATGATTCCAATACTTTTTTATTTCCATGGATTGTTTTATCAGCTAATATGGCCTTCCCTATTGGTACTTTGGTGTATATCCTATTGTTGGGAGTTATCCTATAGATAATTTATTCGTTACTTATTGTAATTTATTTTGTGTACATAGTGTTATCCTTCATCTACAAAATTTCATTAAAAGACAGCATGTACTTTGACCACTTTTTTTGATGTACATTGAAATCAGGGTGTATATGCAAGGAAGCTGCCTACCACTGAGGTACATCCCAGATATCTGCAGGTATTTTGCAGGATTAGTTGGTTTTTCTTATTGTCTGAAATATCTATATCCTTAGTGATCTTGCATCTAATTATCCTAACCATTATTTAAATTGATCATTGAAGCATGTAACAATTAATATTGAGTAGTCTAAGCTTATATGTTAAGGTTTACTTTCTTTATTTTGAGCTCTACTGTTCAGGACTATATGCATTTAATTTCTGTTTCTTCTTCATGGATTCACCAGAGTATCACTAAAACTATCTTTTGCTGCCTGTGAGATGTAGAACTCTCAGTTACTTCTCCAACACCATGTCTGCCTACATACCACCATGTCCCACAATGGTGAGAATTGACTGAACTTTCAAAACTGTAAGTCTCCACCTCAATGAAATGTTTTCTTTTACAAGAAAACAAAAACAAAATTCTGTTTTTATTGCTTGTAATATTTTTGCTTTATAATCTATATAATAGTAGCTGGAAACATTTTAAAGGAGTTGTATTTTATACACAAAATCCCATGCACATGGGAACTCACTCAGACTGTGGCACTATGTACTTTGCCTGTATAGATGCAAACCAGACAGAGTGCCAGCACAGAGAGGGAGAAGGGGACCAAGGCTCCCATTCCTAACTAAGAAGCTATCTGCAATTGACATCATTTTGCAAAAAACAGAGACTTCTGGAGTGGATTGTTTCTTACTGGGTATATTAGCCACATCTAATGGTAGGCCCCATGTCCAGCAGTAAACAGTCAACACAAAAAAAATAAGCAGTGTTTTTGTACACTTTTTGTCTCAAATTGCTTTGTTCAGGTTTTTTATCTCTTACTGGCTTTTTCTACTGTGGCTTACAGAACCCTGTTTTGTGTGTATTCATATTCTTGGCTGTCTAGAAGGGATTCCCACTAAAAGGGCCAATGTATACTTGAATTAAAAAAGAGAAGGTTAAAGAAATTTTTTGAGGTCTCCTTCTCCTCTAGTCATTTCCTTATTTTTCTACCACTAAGATGTATCATCTAACTTTTTAACTGTCCTATAGCCAGGATGATTTAAAAATAAATAAAATAAAACTTAGGAATATATATGTACATAACTAAGGAAAACTATAAAAATAAATTTTACAACTCCATCAAAGTCTCCAGAAGGATATATTACTTAGGTAAACAGGAAATGCATTGCAAGCAACTTCTAAAACTCTAGAAATGACAGAGACATCTTCCTGCCTGGACAGTCACCCAAAATTCTTCTTTACCATTGAGGCATCCATTTTCAGCTTATAGGCCCATAATATCCAGCAGACTTTACCATGAAGCAAGAAATTTTAAAGACAGTTCTGCCTATATTGGAAGTTTGTCAGTCACTTTTTTGTATATCCCCAGAATGTCTGGCAGACTCTTTCATGAAGCAGGAACCCCGAAGGATTGTCTCACCTTTAGGCAAGTTCAGCAGTCATTTTTCTGTGGGTCCTGCATGTCCAATTCATCAAGCATTCCAGGCAAGAGCAGTTTCTTGCCCAAATGGCTAATCAACTCCATAAGGAGCATCTATGATGCCCATTTTCCTCTTGAAGTAGACTGATGCTGCCAGGAGCAGATGTGTCTCATTGATAAGAAAAGTCCTAAGTTATTAAGACATTTTAAATGCCATATTCTGAAGGTCTCTAAAAGATTTCAAGAATACCTATCTAACTGAAATAAATCTCTATATATCTAGAAAACCTAACTAACATGACTAAAAGCTTGACCATTATGACTATCTATTAACTTCTATTTCTTAATTATACATCATATTTTTAAATAGCTGCACAAACACAATACCTTAATCAAGAGCAGAAATATACATATAACAAAATTGACCTTAAGTTTATATCAATAAACCAAGATCCATACCAATGCATATCTCTATAGCATATCCCCCTTTAAATATAAAAGAACATTTATAAACAATATTTGGTAATATGGGCATAGTTATTCTCCAAACTGCTTCCTGCTGTTTATTGGGTGAAGTAATTTTTGAGGGGTGTTCAAGGCAACCTTTCAGGGGATCTTGGTCCATCAAACCACATTCCTCTGAAGGACTCCACAGGTTCTCATCCTCTGTGGAAACAAAAGAACAACATCTTTTCCAAAGCAACACATCCTTAGACCCAAATTCTGAAGTCAAGATACCTTTATATTATACATGCTGGTTTAACTTATCAGCCCATACAATGAAATGTCTCTCTGTACTTAGCTCCCTCACAGTCAAAATCTTAAAGAGAGCACAATAACATACATAATACAAAATCTTTGTTTATTTTTCATAATTACATGGCTTATTTATTTTAGTCCTTTTAATCTATGGCTGTCTGTACTCTGTCTCTTTAAAGACTTTGTTTTATTTTTTAAAAACTATTTACTTTATTTTATAACTCTCTATACTCTTTTTTCTCTTTCCCAAGTCTACATACACTTATCCAACACTGTGACCCATTTAGAGGTCTTTTCTCTCTGAATCTGTCCTATTGTGTATCTGTTGTTCTTTACTGTCCAAGAGCACTTCTTAAAATGTTAAGCACTTCTTACAAACTAGGGGAAATATGGACTTCCTGCTTGCTACACACAGTCCGGCATGACAGAGCTGCTTGCCACCTTGAGAGCCATGCACAATGCCCCATCTCTAGATACACGTTGGTACCTTTTTCTGTTAATACATGTTAGTCTGGAGTTCATGTGCTTTTCCTAGTTGCTCATCTCTAGACCCCATCTCTAGGTCCACGTTGCTGACAAAACCCTTTCAAAATCTCATTCTCTAGAAAGTGCCAGAGGTCGTGCTGGCAGCATGGCCCAGAAAGCCAGCATTTCAAAACAGCTCAGCTTTTTTTTTCTGCTACCACTGAATCAGGAAGACCTCTCTTAAAGAGGCTGTGACACATTGCCAGAAAAGTGCTGGCTGCCAATGAGCCATGCCAAACACTGTTCTTTTGTGTCTAAAATTATTTTTTAAGCTTTCTCAGTTTTTTAGTGGATTTTAGTTTGCCACATTGGCACCAATTTGTTGGAGGAGGGCCACTTGCTGTTTCCTGGCTGCTTAGCCCTGAAATAATCACACAGAAACTGTATTATTTAAATCACTGCTTAGCCCATTAGCTCTAGCTTCTTATTGGCTAACTCTTACATATAAATTTAACCCATCTCCATTAATCTGTGTATTGCCAAATGGCAGTGGCTTACCAGCAAAGTTTCAGCATGTCTATCTCTGAAAGAGGCTCCATGGCTTCTCTTTTGACTCCTCCTTCTTTCTCACAGCATTCAGTTTAGTTTTCTCCACCTACTGCTATAGGTCCAAAGCAGCTTCTTTATTTATGTATGGTAATCACAGCATAAAGATCAAATATCCATATCAAATATCCTGCAGGATTATGCTACTTTGATTAATATAGGTTTGTAATATAATATCAAAGCAGAAAACATGGTGGATGACTGCTTCCAATTTTGTTTTTCTTCCTCTGAATTGTTTTGGCTATTTTGAATTTTGTTATTTTATTCAAATGTTAGGGGTTTTGTTTCTGGAAAAAATGGCATAGAAATTTTGATTTAGTTATATTAGTCCTTTAAGATTTATTTCTAGCAAGAGGCTATAGACACTTAGAAAGACAAGCAGCATGATTTTGAATTAATTCTATTTTCAAAGTATCTTCTATATTGTTTGGTAAATACATTAGAGATTTCTTTAAGCTCACTAACTTAATTTTTTAGGAAATTTACTTTCCTTGACATTATTAGCATTCCTCCATCAGAGCTACAAATACTAACTAGTTTTGTGAAAGAACTATCTTTTTAAAATAGTAATTATACAAATGTCAATATGTGCATAATGTTCTTGTGGAAGGGATTAACATTTGTGGCTCTTTTCTAAGATGCTAATGTAATCAAGCCATGTGTATCTCAGGAAGTGTTTTCCCCAGTATTTAACACTATCACAATCAGCAAAGTTATAAATGATGAGAAATATATGAGAAGCTTTCTTAAGTTACAAGACATTCCCAGCTGTTTAATCCCACTCCTCCTGTTTTGTAACTATCCATTCATCCTCTTACTAATTTTAAATAACTATGTTTACCCAAAACAACAGTATTACTTTAGATTTGCTTTGAGCACATTTTAAACATCAAAGAGCTAATTAACATACTATAATTTCAATCACTGTTGTTATTATCATAAGACTTTTTACGACTGAAGCCTTACTTGATCAAAAGTAGAGGGAGGGAATACTATCCAGAAACCTAATATGAAGAATATTACTTGCCATCTATTTCCAACAAATTGAGCAACTAGGAAAAGCACATGAACTCCAGACTAACATGTATTAACAGAAAAAGATACCAAAGAATCCATCCTTCATTTTAAATTAAATAGTTCTGTATAACACAAAAAATAATTCTAGATCTGGAATACAATCTGACTAAACAAATATAAACAAGGAAATATCAGCACGTTAACAATGAATGGAATAAAATCAAATGGCAAATATTATTAATAGTATTCACACCTATTGTGCTAAAATGAAAGTACTTTGCATAATAACCACAAAATACTGGTTTGGAGAAATTGATATGTTTCCAATATTTTTCTCAGTAATAAAAGAAAATTAATAATCACATTGATATTTTCATAATTTTTGCCCTGGCTCTGTGGGTCAGTTTGAGTACTAAGGACATTTTAACAACTTTGAGTATTCCAACAAATAACCAAAATGATGTGTTCATATTATTTTTGTATTCTCTTTAAATTTTTCATCAAAATTGTAGAATCTTGTTATGCAAAATTTTGTTTCTAGGTATATATTTGTAGCTATTGTAATGATATACTTCTCCTAGTAACCATTTCAGGTAGTCTACTTTAAATATAAACCCATGCTACTGAAATTTGGATATTTATTATTATCCCGTAAATTTGCTAAATATTTTCCAAGACTGAATAATTTTTGGTGGAGTCTTTGTGGGTTTCTCTATATAATATAATATCTTTTAAAAACACTGTCAATTAGAATTTCTTTTCCAATTTTATAGTTCCAATTTTAATTTTTTGTTCTTGTAGTTTTTTATTTCTGATTTCTCTAGTTAAACATCCTGTATATGTTGAACAACGAGGACAAAAATTAGCATGCTTCTCTTGTTCCAGATCTTATAATGTAAATATAATCATTCTTCATCATTCACTGTAACATTAGCAGTTGTTGTATTTTTTAAGTCTAAAGTTGGATATTGTCATTCTACAAATTTTTCAAATTTTTATCATTCAGCATGTTTATTTTTTGAAATCTAATTCCTGCCATTATTGTAATAAAAATACAGCTTTTGTGCTTGGGTCTATTGTTGTTTGTCATTTTGTTCACTTTCCTATGCTAAACCATCCTTCTATTTCTACTCTGAGGGCAACTTGATCATGGTGAATAACTGTTGAATGTCAATAAGCTAAATTTGGTAGTGTTTGGTGAGAATATTTCTGTCTATCCGTATCACAATCTTACCTGTAAGATTTGGGGGAGTTTGCTTTTTTTGTGTTATTGGGTTGCTAACCAGGTTGTTGCTGGCCTCAAGAATGGTCTAAGTAGAACCCTTTTGTCTACTTGGTTTAGAAGAAATAAAGAGAAGGCATATTAGTTCTTCCCTAAATGTTCAAAGAGCTTAGCAATAAAGTTTCTTGTTCTGGCCATATTTGTAAATGAAAAGGCTTGTTACATATTCTACCTGATTATCTGTTATTGATCTATCCAAATTTTCTATTTATTTATGATTGAGTCATTGAAAAGTATTTATTTCTCTTACATTATGAATTTGGGAAACAATTATAATTTTATATATAATTATCTTTGTTATATTTATGTAGTCAATTTTAACATCAAGTTTTACACATCTTATTTTATTTGAGACATCACTACATTTTTCTTGTATAGTCTATAGAAATTTGTATAGTGGGAGGAACTGGAGGGGTCACATGAATATCCCTGGGATGTAATAGAATAAATTTTTATGTGTGAACTGAGGATAGGGGGAGATTGGAACAGGAGAATCAAAGGAGAGGGAAGGAATGTGTGGAGAAAGCTGAAAGTAAGGGTCATTTGAAGAGTGGTATGAAAACCTAGTACAATGGAAACTTCCTAGGACATATGACCATGATCCTAATGAGGTCTCCAAATAATGGAGGAGATAGAGTTCCAATTGGTTATCACTTGTCACCAAGCAAAACTTTCAGTTTCTGACCAAAGGGGTCCACGGAAATCCCCTAACTACTCAGGCTGTTGTCAAGACAATAGGTTGCTCTCCACAAACTGACAGTATAGCCTCATTGATGAAGACAGTACACACACAACTCATTGAATATAGAGAGTTCAAGATAGTATTTATACATAACCTTCATCTCTATATTCTAGTGTCTTTGGTATAAGAAGATATTCTGCAGTCTACCAAAAGAACACTCAGCCACAAAACCTTTGATCAAAACTACTGACCTGCTGGCAAAATATGCTAGGGCAATGCTGGCACAAAGGTTGTGACAGTAACCAACCAATGTCTGATTTTACTTAATACCTACTTCACAGGTAGGAATCCTTACTGGATACTGCTTAGGTAACTAATAATCAGAAACTAGATAGCCTGGAGACCTGGGGTAAAACCAAATATTACTTGTCATTTAAAAAAAAGAGTGACGATAAAATGATTCCTAATAATATTCACCTATACTCATAACAAATGCCTTATCTAGTCATCATCATAAAGGCTTCCTTCTGCAGCAGATGGGAACATATGCAAAGACCCATAGAGAAACATTATATAGAGAGAATCTAATTTTGAGATATCCATTAAATCCCTCTCCTCCTCAGAGCTTAAAGAACTCTATGGAAGAGGAGGTTGAAAGAGTGTAAGAGCCAGAGGGTATGACATTAGGAGAACAAAATCCTCTAAATCAACTGAGTAAGGCTCATATGAACTCACAAACCATGCTATAAAGCAATAGTTATCAAAACAGTACAGTAACAGTATAAAAACACAGACAATGAAACATGACAGACAGCTTTAAAATAAATCAATGCATCTAAACGCATCTATTTATAATAAATGATTTAAGAACACATGCTTTTTAAAGAAGGTCCTTTCAATAAATGATGTTGCAAATATAGAATAATAAAAGTAGAACCATATATTTCCCAATGACAAAAATTAACTTAAAATAAACAAAAGACTCAAGAATGAGACAAAAGCCATACAATTGTTACAATGCAACAGAGGAAATGGTTCAGGATATAGTATATCTTATGCTTTTCTTAACAACTTGCTTGAAAGCATAGGAAATAAAGCCAAAATTAAGCAAGTAAAATTAAATCAAATTAAGCAATTCTTCACAGACTAAGAAAAATATCACCAGATTAAAGACACCTGGAATTAGAGAATATATTTGGAAATTATAGGTGTGGCAAGGGGATTAATATGCTGAATCTATCAGAAGCTCCAATGATCTAGTAATAAAATTGTGTCTCTAAAATAGACATTTCTCAAATAATGACATCAATTTTGGCAATAAACATATAAACTTATCAGTTTCACTAGGTATCAGGAAAATAAAAATCAAATTTCAATACTTTAAATACAAACCATATACAAAACAAAAAGTACTGGGAAGGTTGTTAGGGAAAGGGAATTCAAGGACTTTCTTAGTTGAAATGTAAATTAATTTATCACTTATGGCAAGCAGTATGGATACTCCTCCAAAATTTCAAATTAGAACTGCCATATATTTCAGAAATCCCTACTCCTGTATATATCCAAAGAAATAAAACTGTTAGTTATAATTATGTCTGTACTTTCTTGTTTTTTGTAACATTGTTCATAAATAAGCAAGAAACAGAAAGAACCTACATATGTATCAACTGACTAATAGTCAAAGAGAAGTTTTTAGGTGTGCATACTTTAATATTAATAATCTATAAATAATAAAGATGTCTTGTCACTTTAACAACAAAGGAGACTGAAGCAGAAAAAAAAGCCTTCACAGGTCTTCACCAGGTCCTCTGTGTACAGATTATGGCTTCTAGTTTAGTATTTTTATGTGATTTCTGAGTGTGGGGATGAGTGAATCTCTGATTCTTAAGCCTTCACTTGGGCTCTTTTTCTTCTGTTGGTTTGTGTTATCCAAAATCAATGTGGTGTTTTATGTTTTATTAATTATATTTTATTTTGTTATGTTTGTTGTTTCCTCTTAGAAGCCTTTTACTTTTTAAGGAGAGACAAAAAGTTTTATGGTCTGGATTAGGGTTAGGGATAGGTATCCAGATAGGAGGAGACATGAAAAAACTGGGAGACATGGACAGAAAAGTAAAGAAGAAACAGAAAGAGAGGGACTATATGATATCACTCATTTGTGTAATGTTAAACAAAATCATTTAACAGAATTTAGGAATAGAATAGTCATTATCAAAGTTTTGAGACATTTGGTAAAATAAAACCTCAGGTAATATTAATGACTACTAAATTGTAATGAGGACTGAGAAGTTCTAGTATATTACTGCATAATAAAGTGATTATACAGAAAGTAATGTACCCTGCATTTCAAGAGTTAAAATATAGTGATGTGAGAGTCCCCTCTGCATACTGTGATTACCATTAATAAATAAAGAAACTGCCTTGGCCTGTTGATAGGGCAAAACTTAGGTAAGTGGAGAAGACAGAACATTTGAGAGGGGTTTGTGAGCAGACTGCTGCAGCTTGCTTAATGGCGGCATGGACCTGCAGTGTGCCTAGAGATGAGGCACTGTACATGTCTCTCAGAGGCACAAGTGGCTCTGCCATGCTGGACTGTGAGCAGGCAATACCATTTATATCATACAAATGACACAGCATAAGTTTTAGACTGGGTGGGGCAAGCACGCAGTACCATATTTGACCTAGTAATGCTGCAGCTTAAGTTTTAAGAAGGGCTTAGCCTTTTAAGAAGTGCTTCTGGTCAGAAAATAATTACAGTTTTACAATAAAGACAAATCCAGATGAGTCATAGTGTTGGATAAATGTACATAGACTTGGAAGAGAGAAGAAAAAGAATATAGTGATTTGGAAAAAAAATAAATGGTTTTAAAAATAGGGGTAAAGTCTTTGAAGAGACAGAGTACAGACAGTCATAGATTAAAGATAACAAAATAAATGTTAAAAATAAGACATGTAAAGATGGAAAATTCAGTCTTTATTATGTATATTATGTGTTTTCTTTGAATCTTTTGGCTGAGAAGGAACTAAGTACAAAGAGATATTTATTGTGTGGACTGCTAAGTTAAACCAACATAAAGGTATCTCGATTCCAAAATTTAAGTCTAAAGATATGTTGCTTTGGAAAAGAAGTTCTTCTTTTGTTTTCACAGAAAAGGAGAACCTGTGGATTGCTTCCAGACCAATATGGTTTGATGGAACGAGATCCCCTGAAAGGTTGCTGTAAACATTCCCACAAAGAAAATACTTCATGCAATAAACAGCAGGAAGAAACTTGGACAGAACTGCTCCCATATTCCCAAATATTGTTTGTAAATGTTTCTTTACATTGAAAGGGGGTATGCTATAGAGATGGATACTTTGCATTAGTATGGATCTTGCTTTATTGATACAAATTCAGGTCATTTTTGTTATACTGTATATGTATATTTCTGCCCTTGATTAAGGTATTGTTTTTGTGTAGTACATTTTGTGTACATTTTTTGTGTGTACATTTAAAAATGTAATGTATAATTAAGAAATATAAGTTAATAGATACTCATTTATAATAGTCAAGATTGTAGTTATACTAGTTAGATTTTGTAGATATATAGAGTTATATTTCAGTTAGATAGATATTCTTCAAATCTTTCAGAGGCCTTCAGAATATGATATTTAAATGTTTTAAAAATTTAGGACTTTTTATAACAGTGAGACACATCTGATCCTGGCAGCACCAATATACTTCAAGAGGAAGATGGGCATCAAAGAGGTTCCTTATGGAGTTGGTTAGCCATTTGGGCAAGAAACTACTCTTGCCTGGACTACTTCACTGGACATGCAGGACCCACAGAGAAATGACTGCTGAACTTGCCTAAAGGTGAGATGATCCTTCAGTGTTCCTGATTCATGAAAGAGTCTGTGAGGCATTCTGTAGGACACAGAAGAAAGTGACTGAACTGTCTTTGAAATTTCCTGCTTCATGGAAAAGTCTGCTGGATACTATAGGCCTATATGGTGAAGATGCATGCTCCAATGGTACAGAAGAACTTTGGGTAACTGTCCAGGCAGCAGGATGTCTCTGTCAATTCTAGAGTTTTGCAAGTTGCTTACAATGTACTTATTGTTTACTTAGGTAATATCATATCCTTCTGGGGTCTTTGATGGTGTTGAAGAATAGATAGTTATAGTTTTCCTTAGTTATGATAAAAGATAAAATATATATAACTATAATTCTTGCTGTTCTACTGTATGTAATTTTACTATGTTAAAGTTAAATCCTTCCTTTCTATTTAAACAGAAAAGGGGAGGTGATGTGGGAGTCCCCTCTGTGTACTGTAATTACCATTAATGAATAAAGAATCTGCCTTGGCCTGTTGATAGAGCAGCACTTAGATAGGTGGAGAGGATGGAACTGAATTCTGGGAGGAAGAAGGCAGAATCAGAGAGATACCATGGATCCATTGCCAGAGTAAGACATGTGGAAATTTTGTCAGAAAACCACTGCTCCATGGCAATAAACAGTTTAATGGAGATGAGTTAAATTAACATGTAAAAGTTAGCCAATAAGGAGCTAGAGCTAATGGGCCAAGCAGTGATTTAATAATACACTTCCTGTGTGGTTATTTCAGGGCTAAGCTAGCCGGGTGTTCAGGAATGAATAGGAGCCCACCTCCTCCTACAATATATTTAAATTTTTTCATCATAAAGTTATGATTGATGAGAAAATAAATGTTTAAACTTACTTACACATTACATATGTCAGTATTGAAATGCTACGTTACCCCATTAATACATACTACATCCCTGTTTTATTTACCAGTTAAAACAGATTTTTAAAGCACTAACGGAAAATTGATATGTTTACTGTTTACTAAAGTAAATAAGGATGAAAAACCAAGTGGTAAATTTTGATTAGTTTGTCTTATTGTAACTGTAGTTCCAGTGAATGGCAACCAAACTTTCTCTACCTATTAAATTCTTTAAACTCAATTCAGTTCAACATGTGCACACTAGATATATAACTCAATTTTAGTAGATTTCTTCATGGATTAGTCATTCGACCTCATAATGATGAAGTTCAACTATATTTTAAAAATTAATTTTGTACACAACTTGAATATAATTTATATATGCCTCTTTATTTCTAGATTAGTTGAGATATATTTGGGAGGTGCAAATTATGCATGTTTAAGGTCCATTTTGTTTAATTTTCAGTTTTATTTATATCCATGCATGTCCCTAACTCTATGTGCAGGCATATTTATAGACATTGGCTCATGAACATTATGGACAGTAATATTTGCATACCATATAAATGTACACCACATGCAAATACCATCATTGTTACTAGCAGTACTGCACACACTGTATTTTTTGTTGCTATGATTAAATACCATGGATAAAATCGACTATGGAAGATAGAGTTTATTTTATCTTGAAAGTGGATGCTTAAAAGAAATCCCACACTAGCTCAGAATTGAGTATAATAGAGGGTTATTTTTTTGAGACAGGTTTTCTCTGTATATATCCAACAACTCAATTTCAAAAGAAATTATAAAAATATACAAACAAAAGGAGAGTGATTATCATATTAGTCTATTTTATTTTCTTTTAAAAAGATTTTTATTTAGTGTTTGAAAATATAAGCAATGTATTTGATCATTTCCATTCTTAGCTATTTTCAGCCACTTCTCTCTGGAACTCTACAAAGTATCTTCATAATTTGAAACCCTCTCTCTTTTTCATTACTTACTAATCCATTTAGACCCATTAGTGTAGTGTGAAATTTAGTTGGTTTTAATAATAAAAACCATGAGTCAGGTATAGGGTTGTTGAAGATCAATTTAGATGAAAAACTTACGATCCAGGGTAGGAGCTTGAGGATTAGAATTATTAAGCAGAAGGACCAGAGATATAAGAGAAATAAGAGACAAAAACATAAAACAACATTTGTAGGGGCAATCAGCCTCATTTATTTTCCATATGCTTATATACTTTACTCTTAAAGGGGAAGGGGGATGTAACAGACTGCATTAACATGATATAAGGAATAGACTTGAATTCTCTGACCTTTGGTCCATGTGGAATAGATCCAACTCTATACTCAGAATACTAATTAACTGACCATAGGTCAGAATCTCTTATTTGTAGCCAAAGTTCTTGTCAACTGTAGTGGCATTTCAATTGTATTTTAATAAATAAAGACTGCCTGAAGATATGAGAGTAAAACAAAACCGTCCCACTAGTAAACTTTATAGGCCAGGTCATGGTAACACACACCTTTAATCCCAGTCCCACGATAACACACACCTTTAATCCCAGTAGCCACAATGACACACACCTTTAATCCTAGTGCTACATGCCTTTAATACCAGCCCTAGAGAGGAATATAAGATGGAGGGAGACAGCTCTCAGGCACAGTCTCATTCTGAGATTCCATGAGGCAGAATCACCATTTCAGACTGATGTTGAGGTAAGAGCCAGTGGCTGACTGTTTTGCTTTTCAGTTCTTCATATTTTTTTGTTTACATTGTTTTGTTTTATTTTTTCCATTCAAAAACATAAAGAAATAAAATTTTTACATTTCTTCCCCTTCTCCCGGTCCCCTCGCGCTAACCCCCAACCCCTCCTCCCTCCCCCTTCTTCCTTGAAAGAGGACATGGTGCCCTGCCCTGTTGGAAGTCCAAGGCCCACCCCCCCTCCCTCCCGGCCTAGGAAGGAGTGCATCCAAAAAGACTCGGTTCCCAAAAAGATAATACATGCAGAAGAGATAGGTCC
>PVIU01030095.1:0-16565 GCA_004026605.1 Ondatra zibethicus | reverse complement strand
TGTATATATTCCACACTTTCTTGATCCATTCTTCCATTGAGGGGCACCTAGGTTGTTTCCAGGTTCTGGCTATTACAAATAATGCTGCTATGAACATAGTTGCACAAATGCTTTTGTAGTATGATTGGGCATCTCTTGGGTATATTCCCAAGAGTGGTATTGCTGGATCCTGAGGTAGGTTGATTCCCAATTTCCTGAGGAACCTCCACACTGATTTCCAAAGTGGTTGCACAAGTTTGCATTCCCACCAGCAATGGATGAGTGTTCCCGTTACACCACATCCTCTCCAGCATAGGCTATTATTGGTGTTTTTGATTTTAGCCATTCTGACAGGTGTAAGATGGTATCTCAAAGTTGTTTTGATTTGCATTTCCCTGATCGCTAAGGAAGTTGAGCATGACCTTAGGTATCTTTTGGCCATTCGAATTTCTTCTGTTGAGAATTCTCGGTTCAGACCCTTACCCCATTTTTTAATTGGGTAATTTAGAATTTTAATGTCTAGTTTCTTCAGTTCTTTGTATACTTATCTGCTTTAGGTACTGCTATATTACTGTTATAGTTTTTATCTGAAGTAGCTCCTTCATTCTGTGTTCAATGCTTCATCTCCAATAGTGGAAGAGTCTTGAAATTTTAGAAGGTAGGGACTACCTGGAGGAAGTAGGTTCTTGTGACATGCCTTGAAAAGTACGCCCACTCCCTGTCTTTGTCCCTCTCTCTGTTTCTTTTGCCTTCCCACCAAGAATAAAAGTCTCCTTCCACCTCTACCTACTTCTGCTTTAGTGATGTTTTCCTTTTCCAGTTCTCAAAGCCAGAAAAACCAAAGACCATGAATAGAAAAACTCATAACCAAAACATGTCTTTTGTTCTGTAAGCTGTCAGTGTCAGGCATTTGGTCATATCTTCAAAAAAAAAGTGACTACTAAGTTTATGTTCTAGCATCTGGTAGTTAATGTTGGTAATTGGACCCGAAAAGTCAAAAGTCCTGTATGATATCTCAGTTCTATTCATTCTTTTTCTGGGTTCTATGATGAAATACTCTGATAAAAGATATAGTTTTTTTTAGCCCACAGCTCCAGTTTTGAGTCCATCATGATAATGAAGTCACACAAATGGGACTTTTGAAGGAGAGGTCCCTCATCAAGATATTATATTATATTATATCAATGATCAGGAAATAAAGCAATAAATGGATTCATTCTAGTACTAAGCTCACTTTCTCTACCCTTAGGCAATCCAAGATCAACTGCTTAGGGAATGGCGACACCCCTACTGAGCAAGTCTTCTCACTAATCAAGATAGCGCCCCCAAAGACATGCACACAGGCCAACCCAATCTGGACAATCACTGATTGAGACTCCCTTCCCAGGAAATTCTAGATTCTCTCCAGTAGACAATTAAAACTCATCTTCACAATGAACAAGATCCTATCACCCATTATTGTAAAATTAAAAAAAATGGAAAATTACAAATTCCTCAGCAAATTTCCTAAACTTAAAGTTCAATATAGCTTCTTTCTTATTACTTATTTTATAAAATATAAAATTATGTTTTGTTTGTTTTATGACAGGATCTCACTATATAGTTCTGGCTGTCCTGGAACTCACTATGTAGACCAGGCTGGCTTTGAACTCATGAGATCTGCCTGCCTCTGCCTCCCAAATGCTGAGATTAAAGGTATATGCCACTATGCCCAGCTAGTACGCAACTATTTTTTAAAATAATGATATAGTACTGGAAAACCATTGTCTACCAGAGAAAAGTGATAAGACCTTATTCCTGAAGATATCACACAGTTTGGTTACAGGGGCAGAGAAATAATGGTATGACTCTTTTGGGACAACCAACCACCTTCTGAATGGATTTAAAGTCCCCTCTACAAAAAAGAATGCATGGTTGATAATTTAAACTTGCTCAAAAGACCACATCTCTAAAAGTAAGAGCACATGGAGCTCAGTGGAGGAAATGTTAGAGGATCTAAAAGGGACAGGGATGGGGTTTGAATATAAGCATTATTATATCATGTATGGATTCTTTAAGATTTTTCAAAAATATTTTGAGTTATTACTAAATAATAAGTCCTATGGCTGAGGAGCTTACAGACCAGGGATGAGGCAACTCTACTACCAATGTTTTGCCAAGTAAACATGAAAAAAGCAGCCTTCTACACACTCATGTTTCTCCCAGGAGATGAGTGCTGTTTTCAGTCTTGAGCAAAGAAGCTTCCTAATTAATACAGGCTCATAATTTTTCAAAGTGATGCAAGGCGTGTACAAAATGGTGCCTACGAATATTCTATCACAAATGGAGGCGCTCAAGAGACCCTCCTGGGGAGCTGTGGGTAGTTAATGCTAGTTGGGGTGGGAGAAGCAGTCATTCTCTTCACTACTGTAGTCCCTTTGTAAGTTCTCCAAGCTCAAGAAAATAACCACCAACCCATACATATGTGAGCAACATTAAACAACCCTAATTAAACTCATTGGTCCAAAACCAAAACCAAAGCCAAAACCCAAACCTGAAAGTAAGAGGACTGGTTAAGAAGAAGGTATTCTTGGCTGTGAGGTGGTGGCACACGCCTTTAATCCCAGCACTCAGGAGGCAGAGGCAGGTGGATCTTTGTGAGTTCAAGGCCAGCCAGGTCTCCAAAAGCTAGTTCCAGGACAGGCTCCAAAGCTACAGAGAAACCCTGTCTCAAAAAACAAAAACAAAAAAACAAAAAAAGAGAGAGAGCGAAGCAGGCATTCGGGAGTGGAAAGGAATACAACAGTAAAGGTGTGTGAATATAATCGAAATACACTTTACACAGATATGTCAAAATATTGTTATATTAGAGATAAGAAACACATAGTAAAGAGGTAAAAATTAAAACCATACTATGCTAAACACAGAGAAAATTAAATTAGTTAGAAATAATGTGCATACAAAGTAATGACTAAAACAAACTTGTATTCTATGATATATTACCAAATAAGATACAGACTTAAAACTTAAAAGAAGAAAACAATGAACCTAGGGCTTAAATGCATATTTATTTAGTGGAGTGTCCCAAGTGTCTCACACAAGATTCCGACACCCTGTCCAACTGTATACAGAATGCAATTCAAAGACACTTTCATACCCTTTTGTGCAACCTATTGAATCAAGTTTGGGAGAAATTAATTATTGGTACCCAGTAAAACACGGTCGGTGTAGTCTATCTATTTGGGTTCAAGAAAAATGTACTCTTGAGAGGGATGAGTGGTGTCTGTTTTCACTAGTACCACACCACAGCACTTTACCAGTGTTGTATTATACAAGGTAGTAACACCAGTTAAATTCCCAATAATGAACAGTGTATTGCAGTTATATAAGTGGTTTAATATGAGATAAAGACTAAATGAAGACTATACTTATTGGAAGATTGGGTAGGATGAGTGTACTTGTTATTGTTAATACAGTATTGTGCTCATTGTATTCACAAAATAAACAGGATATAATATTTTGACATAGACAGAAGTGCTTTGTGTTAGAGGTTATTAGGACACACAAAATACCATGGTCTGATCAAATTACTCATATGGGAACCAAACTACTACAGGCAAGAAAGAACTAATAAAGCATGTATATAATTTAATAGATCAGACTAATATAGTGAGGGGACTCCCAGTTTGTAACTATAAAATATGATGATCATAATCATATTTGTTTTTTTATAGACAAAAGAGCCAATAGAACAATTTACACAATTTATGTTTACATAATTTCTTTTCTTAGAGTGTTGTTCACTGTATGTTGATGTCTGTTTCAGTGAGCAGAGGAGACTGGAGCGAAGACATCTTTATGTTTGGAGTGTGTGTGGTATGTCAAGTACTGTGACAGACCCTTCAGCTTTCTCATCAAATCTTCTAATGACTGCAGGTCAAGTATGATTGGCTCCATTTGAAAGTATTGAATTGAAATTGACTCAAGAGATCAAGCAACTTTTCAAAGGTATAATAACTACATGAGGGCAGGGTGCAAACTCAGTCTGCAGTGTTGTTCAGTCCACTCTTCCACACATAAGGACATGATGATCCTGATTTTAACACTAGCTCAAAGACTGTGTCTGTCTCTCAAGATAATTAGCCTCTCCTCTTAGCCAGGGAAAGTATTCTGTATTGATGACTATTTTCTAAAGTTTCTGTCTTTATGAGAATACTTGATCAGATAGGGATTAAATTCTAAATATTCTTGAGCACTTGGAATTTTCTGTTGCTTTCTCTGTAGTGATCCTCCCCTCGAATAACAGAATCTGCTCCTACTTCCTCCAGAAAGAACAACTTTATTTCAAGGATGCTGGAGAGGCCACTGAATCTTCTGGAGAAGGGATGGCTAGTCACACTGCTGCATTTAACCGAAGTGCCACTCTGTGCTGGTGGTTGTTTTCCACAGCTCTCAGAACTGAGTATCAGAACCTCCAACATAGCTTTTTTTTTTTTTTTTTTTTTTTAGAAAAAAAAAAAAAGAAGTTCTCTAGCCCTGTCTAGAAAAACTTTCCAAACATAACTACAGCTGCATGGTGTGTATTTCCACATTGAGGCTTTGTGCAAATATGTTTGATGTGCAGATTCTAAGCCATGAGACAGTATTATGAATAAATGAGTCACCAGGTCTGTTCCAGGAGACATTTTAGATGACACAGCTGGAACACAGCCTTTCAGCTTTAATAATCAAAATAGCCAGTTATCAGGTGACTTGAGTGATGAATAAGGAAACATGCTGACTTTCAAGGGCCAAGGACATTGGCCCCTGAAGAAAAATGAATTCCTGAGAACCCAGAAGGTGCCCATGCTTGTTCAGACCCTGGGAACTAAAGCAAAGCAGGAAGCAAGGAGAGTTTCAGTTGAGGTATGCTTCAAGGTGAGCCCGAGTTCTTGAGTCTGTTCTACAATACTTCCTGCACATCACTCAATATTTACTGGATAATACACTTCCCAGAAGCAGATGCACACACTTTCTGATAGGACTCAATTTTCTACAGCATCATCTAACTATGTTTCTATCAGTTATAGATGGAGAAGCAATTTGACTTTACAGGACTGGACACTGAAACTATTGTGTTTCCTGTCGACAATATCTGAGCCAACATTAAAATCCAAAAACTTATTGTCTGCTTTACTGGGATTCGTGATGTTCAACAGAAATATTGCTTCTGTCCAATAGTAAATACTTTCTACAAAAATAAGTGAAGGTCATTTAGGATTGTATAAATGAGAATCACAAGTCTGAACTTCATTGTTGTTGATACAAGGGTTGGTACTGTATATCTCTGCCTGGCATGTTAAAAACTTGAATTTCAGATTAGTTAATGAATCATGAGAAGCCAATGAGCTATTCCAAAAGATGTATTAAGTACTCTAAGTTATTTTATGCATTATTAAATTCCATATTATCAGACAACAGAGTAGGAAGTGGGTTTATTCTAAATAATTATTTTACCTCTAATGATCAAGCCTGGATCTGCTGCTGCAGAAGTTCAGGGACCAGTGATGCGGCAATGCCTGATGATATGGAAGTCTTTGGAATCATTTTAAGAGAGAATTTTGAATCATTTTCAAGGAAAGGCTAGAGAAATCCTGGGGAGGAATCCTATAGCTTGGCACTTAAGTATTCTCCTCAAAGTCCATGTGGTAAAGACTGGACCTAATGTGGTGCTATTGGGAGGCTATGGAACCTTTAAGGCATGGATATTAATGGGAGGTCTACAGGTCATTGGGAGCTCTTGGAATGGATTATAGGGCTTGTATCTTTAAATTAGTCTACCCTTCTATCAAGATCTTCTGCTTCAAGATGGTAGAGAATACGGCAAAGCTAGTGAGTTCTCTAAGCATGTGCCTACTGCCACATTTCTTTAACGGTGAAGTGGATTCCCTGGACAGCAGCAGTGTTTCATGTAATATCACTATGGTGGCTAAGAAATGACAGGATTGTTGGCCCAGGGATGGTAGTTTTGGCAGAAGAGTTATATGTAGGAAAAGCAAATTCATATCCAGAATTAGTATCACTTTTAATAAGGACAGAGTATTGCTCTTTCCAGGAAGGAAGTGGTCCAGTGTAGTGACCTGCTACCAGGTCATGGGCTGATCACCCCAGGGAATGGTTGCCATAGTGAGAGTTCAGTGTTCATCTCTGCTGCCGACTGATTTGACACTCAAAAGAGCTGTAGAGAGGTCAGCCTCAGTAAGTGGAAGTTCATATTGGTAAAGCCCATGCATGATCTCCATCTCTGCCATGGTGACCACTTTGTTCATAGCCAATTGGACAAAGGAAGGAATGGCTGGGGAAAGAAACTGACAGTCCAAGTAATAACCTATTTGATTATTAACCTCTTCCTCTCTTGAAGTCACCTTTTAATGGGACATAAATATTTTCATGTCCTTTGTTCAAATGCCTTTCTCACTAATTTTCTAATCATGCTCCTTCCAGTTAAATCATTGGCTACAGCCCGTGAATCAGTATATAGTTGCACACCTGTCCATTTTTCCTTCCAAGAAAAATGCACAGCCATGTGTACTGTCTGAAGCTCTGCTCACTGTGAAGATTTTCCTCCTTCAGTGTCCTTCATGGCTGTCCCAGAAAGGAACTGTAATGTAGTTGGTTCGTTTCTGGATAGGGCATACATAGCTTGCAGAACCATCTGCAAAACAGACCCTAGCCTTCTCTTTCTCAGTCAACCAATCATAGTATGTACCCCAGAAGGCTATATATGGATTACAGGGAAATGCGGGGAGGGAGAAGGTATTATAGCAGGAATAGGAATTGTGATGGTTTGAAAGGAGTAGCTCCCATAGTCCCATAGGGAATGGCATTATTGCAAGTGCGGCCTTGTTGGGGTAGGTGTGGCCTTGGAGGAAGTGTGTCACAGGCTTTGCGGTTTCAGAAGCTCAAGGCAGGCCAGGTGGCTCATTCTCTTCCTGCTGCCTGCTGGTCCAGATGTAGAACTGTCAGCTACTTCTCTATCACCATATCTGCCTGCATGCTTCCCACCATGATGATAATAGACTAAACCTCTGAACTGTAAGCCAGTCCCAATTAAATGATTCCTTATGAGAGTTGTCATGGTCATGTCATCTATTCACAGCAACAGAAATAGTAACTAAGGCAAGGTGATAAAATTTATCTACTTACAGGAATTAATTTACATTGAGAAACAAAACTACACAAAGAAATGGAGGCATGTTAATTGTTAGATATGAACAAAAATGACTGAAATGAAGAGAAATACAGAATTTGTGGGAGATACAACCTGGTGGTGTGTTGAAATTCTTTCTTAACTTAAACTTTAATACTTGGAGCAGTGCCAAATAAAACTTTTGGGGAAGAAATTATCAACACCCAGAAAAAAAGGAAATACATGGCTAGATGAATTTGATAGGCTTTATAATCAGGAAAGTCGAATAGATTTCTAGATTAAAAGTCTACCATTCTGTCATGTGAATTCCATTTAGTCATCAGACTGAACCCTAAATTTTGCATGTGCTTTTATCACATAAGGGAGCAGGGGATGATTTGAATGAAAGAATCCTAAGTGTATCATGATTTGAATCTATAAAATCCCAAAGGCTCATGTGCTAAAGGGTTGGTCCCCAACTGGTATGGCTGTAGGGAGATGATTGGATTGGAGGTTGCTAACATCATTCAAGTCATCAACCATTTGTTGTTGTTGTTGTTGTTTGCATTCATAACTCAATGGGCTACTAGGAAACAAACCCCAGTCCCTTCTGATCTTTCTCTTTGCTTTCTGAAGACCTCATTTCAGTTCCTATGAACCAATGACCATGTACAGAGGCATCTAAAACTGTGAGTCAAAGTGAACCCTTTCAACTTGAACAAGGCTTCAGGGCAAAAGAACACCAGCACAGGCAGAGAATTAATCTGTATTATACATAAAAATGATATTCAAATACTAAAATCTGTAGTTCCTACTATCCAATAGTTTCCCCACAACCACCACCATCATCACCACACACCCAGTTTTGATAATAGTACTGTTATTTTTCTTTAGGGAAACACCTTTCCACTGGCAGTGTTTTGATGCATACATTCTTCTCTGGAGGAGTTTGAATGTTTGCAGATGGTGTGAAGGAGAGGTGGGGCTGGAACTAAGCAATCAAAGCTTTGCCTCCTGCTGTGAGTAGACCCTGATTCTTCCAGGCTCCAGTAAGATTGATGAAATATAGGAACTAGTGTTTACCAGGGTTGCAAAAGAAAGACAAGTATTGTCTTTTTCAGAGTTGTAGTGACATTCCTATGAGACTAAACATGGCTAAACTGTGATGGTATAGTCAGTAATGGGAGAAAGAGAACGATTTGCACTCCTGCATCAAGCCCTGCTTTAAGAGGTCTTGCAGGGCTGATCTCTCTGTTACATTTACTCACAGTCAGAAATAGCCCTGGTTGATAGCCCTAACTGCTTCCTTAAGTGATTTGACACACACACACACACGCACACGCACACGCACACGCACACGCACACGCACACACACACACACACACACACACAAAACAAAGATACTCAGCAGGTTGCATTTATACATTTGTCCATACATATGCTTATGAGTAAAACAATAATAATCAAAAGAGGTTGTCAGTTTGAGAACGGGAAGACATGGGGAGGGCTGGAGAGAGGGTACCTGGGAGGAGATGAAGGGTGGAAATAGAAAGGAAAAGTTATATAATTATATCTCGATTAAAATTTAAAAAGTATTACAGGGCTTCTTGAGTTTTTATTATACTGGCTGATTAAGGATATTTTACTCACAGTCAGAAATAGTCCTGGATGATTGCACCAACTACTTGGATTAGACAGATATATGTACTAGAAAGTAGAGGAAATTTTATATATTAAAATAGCATACAATATGGGAATGTAATACCATTTATTGGCAGCAATTTTTCAAAGCTTTTAAATTCTAGTTATAAAATAGCTGCAGCTTTTGATTTAGGACAAGCAGTCTTTTGAGAGACACTTGCATTGTGTGAAAATTCGTAATAATATTTAAAGAACTCAATTTGATGAAGTGGTATATAATAGCTGATACTCAGGATAATGTGTATTCATACTTATTAACTCTGAACAAAAGCCTAAACCATTTGTAGATGGAAAATGCAGCTGGGTAAGAGTAGGCAAAGTTTTGCTTTTCTATTCATACAGATATAATAATCGTGTCTTCTTTCTTTCTAATGCTATCTTCCTCAATATGTCCCTGCAATTCCTTGTCTACATGACGACTTTTCTCCAGCTTGAGGGACCTCACTATCCACATGGCCAACCACTAGTAAACACTCCCTGTCATCTGTACAGAATCAGCATTTATCCATCTTATAGCCTTCATTTGCGATAAAAAGAAATTCTGCCCGTAAAAACTTGATACTTCCCTAGGAAACTTTTCTTCTCTTCCCCTTCCCTTCCCTTTGTGTGTGTGTAAGAGAAGTATATGCATGTTTGAAATGCATAGATGTATTTACGTGATTACAGCCTTGCATGTGTGCCTGGGTATATGTGCATGTGGAAGCTGAATGTTGAAGTTGAGTGTTTGTCCTTCTCCACGACTCTCCACTGAATTGTTTTTGAGGCAAAGTATCTTGACTTAAGACAGAGCTTACCAGCTGACTAGTCCAGCCAATCAGCTTGCTCAGGGAATCCCTTGTCTTTGCCTTCTGAGCACTAGAATGGCAGGCAGTAGACATGCTGCTGCAGCAAAAACATGGGTGCTAAGAAGACAAACTCCAGTCTGTAAGCTTGCACAGTGAGCTCTTTACCCACTAAGCCATCTCTCCAACCCATGAGAAAGATTATTAATATTAAATCATTATAAAATAAATTACTAATTAGTTAAACTTTATGAAGTAAAAGAATGCAAGTTCATACATTATTTTAGACATTAGGTGGAAGATGGAAAATGAGGATTTCTGTTACCTTGCAGGTGATCTTTACAAACTCTTTTGAAAGCCCTCATGGGCTAAGAGCATCATCTCCAAGCCAGCTCCAGATTGACTTTAGTAAAAGAACAAAACCCACTGTTTGGAGCAAAAAATGTGATAGAAGATGAGTCTGTTAATAGAGCCAGAAGTCAGGTGATGTTGCCTTACTAGGTAGAATAATTTTAAAATTCAGTTCGAAAAGGCCATTTTCAACAATCTGGCCACTCAGCATTAACGGCTACTAAAATCACAAGAGCAACAATCCCAAGCTATATGGTTCTCGGTGGTAGCAGATAATCATCTGTGTCATAGATTTCCACATGATTGAGGGTACCTGGGAGGAGATGAAGGGTGGAAATAGAAAGGAAAAGTTATATAATTATATCTCGATTAAAATTTAAAAAGTATTACAGGGCTTCTTGAGTTTTTATTATACTGGCTGATTAATGATATTTTACTCACAGTCAGAAATAGTCCTGGATGATTGCACCAACTACTTAGATTAGACAGATATATGAACTAGAAATTAGCTTTGCCTTAGTCATCATTAAAAAATGCAAAGGACCAATGAGCATGCAGATTGATGGAAAGGTGTAAATAAGTAAAATCCACACTGTGAGGAAAGTCCTGAGAAAAATGGCGTTGTTTCTGCAAATCAATCTCCAGGTTTCACAGGGGGGTTGAGGTGTGGGGTGTGGGAATATGGGGAACCTGGAGTGGCTGTGACAGAGACAGACAGGTTCTGCTTAAATCATTTCAAAAAATATGCTCACAAGTTGTAATGCGTGAACTTAAATTTTGTCTTAAAGCTCGACAAGATGGAAGAAAATTAGAGAAATCAGGATACTGACCGGATAATTCATACTAGTAGGAAGCTGGCTAATGTCTTGTAAGGCTGTTAGTTCTCTGGGTCTGCTTTTAAACACAGACTCTGTCTTTTGTAGGTATGTAACAACATAGTCATTGATGGGGCAATGCCAAATCCTGGGAGAGCTCGGGAGGGAGCTGGATAGAGATGCTGCCAGCCTGGTTCTGTCCAGGGGATGATGTAAGGTAAGTGATGGGTATGGAGAGTTTTATTATACTATTCTTTATATGATTTTATACATTTGAAATTTTTCAAAATATAATCCCAAATTTAAAAAAAAGAAACAATTGCTTTTCCATTTTCCCTTTTTCTTGTCTCTCCTGCATGTGTTCTACAAAACGAAGACTGGAAGGAATTAAACAATTTACCCAAGGAATTCTTATTTCCAACTTGCTATTCCTTTCTGGGCAGGAGAATATAAATCTCCTAGCTGCATGAACTCCCTGTGTGTGCCCTTGTGTGTGAAGTCAAGTCTTCTCAATGACTCTCAAAAATGTAGAGACTAGTGTGGGAACAGAATTCCAGGGCAACACATGTTATTTGAAATTTTTCACTGAATAGTTAATCTTGCACATCAGAATCATTTTGATTGATTGACTATAAGTAGTAGGATACATCCTATCATCTATGCCTATCAGGAGCAAACCGCTGGTGTAAAATAATTGAAATCATCTCTGATCATTTTTATCACACAGACAGGAGCTTTTAGTCTGAGTTCTGATTGTAAGAAATGAACAAAAACCACTTCAAAAAAGTATAAAGAATGATCAAAATATTTCCCCCAGAAAATGTACTGTTTATAGTTGAGTTCATATCCTTTTAGAATTGTTTACTATTTTTGTTTTTGCATAATTGCATATATACACTTTAGAAAATGATAGAAACGAAGCACCATGTATGTATGTTTTCCTCGTGGGGATCCTTTTTCTTTAACAACATTCATTAGCATACTATTTTCTTTAAATTTGTAGGGATTACCCAGATATGGGTGCAGTCACAATAGAACTTCTCTGATACTAACAAGCACTCAGTTTGCTTCCTGTTTTTGCACCTGTGGTGGTGATGCACGTCCTAGTCATGTGGCCTTGTTGGCTTGTAAAGGGGTTTCTACTGGAAGAAGTCATCAAATTCCTCCAAGTGAATTAGTGGGGAAATGACTTTGTCACTGCTCAGTTCTGTTCAGCTGTTTCTCTAAGGCTTGTATGAATTGCTTGCCCATAGCAGTATGCCTCAAAGCCGGTTCCCCACATCTGAGCTTCTCTCAGTGTGTTTACTTTAATTCCATGTTTTGTATAAAGCAGTAATCCTTTGTTTGCTAGCTTCTGGTCAGTAACTATGTCATTTACAGCCTTATGCACCATCTGTGTTTCTTTCTTACATCTCTTTGTGTATTTATGACATTTTTTTTCAAAGTACACACAACAGTTATTTCCTTTCTATTACATTAGCCTTTGGTCTTTATTTAATTTTAATTGTGGTATCTTTTGACAGACAACTTGTGGGTTTTGGTTTGGTTTTCCAAGATAGAGTTTGTCTGTGTAGCCCTGTTCCTGAAACTTGCCCTTTAAGACCAAGCTGGCATCAAACTCAGATCCGACCGCCCCTGCCTGCTGAGATTAAAGACATGCACTACCAAGCCTTACATGATGTTTTTTAAAATTAAATTTATTTATTTATTTATTTACTTTACATCTTGGCTGCAGCCTCCCCCTTTCAGTCCCCCATAGCTTTTGTTTTCATGACTTTGTTTTATCAGTTTAGGGCCTCTAGCAATGTCTCCTCCCTGTAAGATTTTCCTGTACAATGAAATTTAGGAATATAGTTTGTTTTCTTCTGATAGTATTATAGACATCTTTTATACAT
This sequence comes from Ondatra zibethicus, assembly GCA_004026605.1. Lineage (NCBI taxonomy): Eukaryota > Metazoa > Chordata > Mammalia > Rodentia > Cricetidae > Ondatra > Ondatra zibethicus. The sequence continues at coordinate 3,895 of PVIU01030095.1, read as the reverse complement.
TTGATCTACAAATAGTGCTCCTACCAGAATGCCTTATAATTCTGTTGTGTTACTGGTCCCTATTGCTACAATAACATAAATCCGACCGGGACTCCCAAAGGCTTGCTGTTTGCGCATGTGCACATTTCCTCTTTTAAATTTAAACTCTAAGTCCTGCTGGCATTATACACAATTTCATTGAATTTAGACTCATTTAAAGTTCTGATTTTTACTTATAGGTAAAAGTAAAACACATCTGTTCATTTGGGACTTCCTTGATAGTTTTCAATAAATTTGAGAGTTTTCTGTCATCAGTATTAGATCACTTTTATCATGCTAAGTTCTTGTTACGGTACCGGCAAATGTGGAAATTTGAATCTCTTTTCATACTGCAAAGCAAAGAAGCAGTTAAATGATGCTACCATTATGTGAGAAATGGCTTGCGAGCCAGGCACTTTAGATCCATCAGCTGAACTGGAGAGAAAGGGGGTTGGAGGAGATTGCACCTGCAGTAGCCTGATGCAAGGCTGTGCTTAACTCTCTACACTTAAGAGTATAAGCACTCGACACTAAAAGAAAAATCACTTGTTGACTTTGGGGATTGCAAATAAACTTATTACTTGAAAAATTACTAAATAAAAGAAAGAATCTAGCATATCTCTTATTGTGTCAGTAAACCATACCCCAGGGTAACATAATTCGGATAAATGGCTATTTCCTTGCATGGAAACATTTTTGATTAAAAAAAGGAAGCATTATCATTTTGAAACAGTTAATTAAATGCATCTGAGCAATTATAATCAATGGTTATAATGTGTCATAACTCTTCAACCATGTCTGTAAGGCCAAGCACCAAAGCTCGTTTGTCACGAATGACTCTAATCAAGTCACTATATCAAAGCACTAACTTCCAAGAAATACAAGAAACAGCAGAAACTTAGTAGATAAAGCAGGGACACATTTAACAAAATAGATTATCGGACATTTAACAGGACAAACCTTGTTCTTCTTATAGCAACTAAAAGTCACAAGAAAAAAAGTACAGAGAACAGAACGTAAAGTGTAAGGCTCATTTTGGTTCTTAACTCAACAAATGAATAAACACACTACTCTGACAGTTGAATGTGGATTGAGTGATTACCTATACAATACTATGTTTTACAAAAATGGCAAATCTTATTCTCAGAGAATTCCTTTCTTATTTCTTTATTTTATTTTAGAGTTCAATTATGTGATATTTAGTTATAATAAGTATCATGGGTATTGTTATGAACTCCTTGTTGAATTTTGTTTTCTGTTTCAACAATAACTTTACATTTCTACAAACATATCTTTCCTAAAAATTCACTGAGCCAGGCACAGTAGGGCACAGACCTATCATTCAAACAATTATCAAGTTAAGGCAGAAGGATAGGAAGATCAAGGTCATCCTTGGCTAGCTAGAAAGTTCCAGATGAGCTTGGTTTATACAAGAGCCTATGTCAAAAGGGAAACAAAGGGGCGGGAAAAAAGGGAAACAAAATCATTAATGTTTCATGGGCATATTAACTTCCAGAAGTTTCTTTTGGGACATGTGTTTTTGTGTTTCTTCATCACTTCCTTCTTCCATTCTGAATGGGAATGTGAACTTGGTGATTCAGCGTACTCACTTTCCCTACATAGTTACCATTCTTGTATCTCTCGTCAGCTGTCAATAGCAAGGACATTTCCAGGAAGACTTATAGATGAAAAGTAGCTAGCTAAGACGTGGGTTATTACTGGGAAAGCAACTGCAATGAGAGAGAAAACCTCAGAGGTGGCGTGGAAACCACATTCTTTTGTTAAAAGAGTGATTATGCTAGGCTAGAGTACAGAACAAGAGAAATTCAAGGATCTGTGTGCTACAATGGGAATGATAATTCACAGTATATTTGTGGTTTATGAAGATCTCTTCAGGTAAGTGCATAGCAAGGAAATATGAACTATTCCTTTGACAAAGTAAGCGTAGGAAATCTGGGTTTTGTTTGATGTGTGGTTCCACACTGTTCTAGTTTGCTTTTCTATTGTTACAATAAGTACCATAACAAAAAGCAATTTAGGAAGAAAAGAGATTTTGTGATTGAAGGTAATCAAGCAGGAGCAGAGAGCCAGAAACCTTGAGGAAATCTGCTTACAGGCTTTTAAACCTCCTTTGCCTAGCTAACTTTCTTACACAATCCAGGGCCCTCTGCCTGGGGATAGCACCCAATGTCTGGGCCCTCCCACTTCAATTTGCAAAAGAAAATGCCCCACATAGATGCCCACAGGCCAAGCTGATGGGAGGAAACCCTCAATCTAAGTTCATTCTTCATTGGGAATGTCAAATTGACAAGCAAGATTGAGCATCACCCGTATCTTATAGGTTTTGTGCACTAGGATGCCATCCCACGTTTTAGTATAGCTGGTAATACCCACCCCAGCAGCTTATGGTAGCGTTTAGTATTGCACTGCACTTAACAAAATAATATGGTGAATAGTCAAATAATGGTAACTTTTACAGTGACATTATGCTAGTAACTTGTTTGGACATTTCAAAATGTAGAGGTGCCATGCAGGATTATAAAAATCATACAACTGACACCTGAATTAGGACAGTGTGTTAGGGCATACCAAATATTCTAAGTTTCCTTGACTACTTCAGGACATACTTCGTCCTGGATAATAAAATGTAAGTGATGTAGGTCTATCTATATCATAAAGAATATGTTAAAAGGCTGCAGACAGCCGTATGTTTCACAGGAGTCTAACCTGCTGAGTTTCTGTTTATTAGGTGTGGTAGTTTGATTTTACTGACATTCAAATATGGCTCAAATGCTACATGGTGGAATGAAGATGGGGACAGAGCCACATTTTTAAGAGACAGGTGGTATCTTTAGACTCAAGAACATTAGATATGTAAGGAACTCATGGGACCGGCAGGCAACAAAGCTCCACAGCAACAGTTTAAGTACCTTGCAAAACACCCTAATGATAAAGGTTTTAGGGGCTTGAGAGTAGGCTCAGCAGTAAGAGCACTGGATGGTGTTCCAGAGGACCGGGGTTCAATTCCCAGCACCCACATGGTAGCTCACAACCTCTAACTGTCATTGTAGGGGATCCAATGCTCTCTCCTGGCCTCTATGTGCACAGGTACATGTGAGGTTCACAGACATAAATACAGACAAAACAGCCATCTATATTAAACAAGCAAGAGCAAAACAAAAGGCAAGAAAAAACACTTATAAAATAAATGAAACACAGAATGCATGGTAGTTATCATGTAGGTGTGGAAAAGTTTATATGTCTGTAATGTGTCTGTATCTTGGTCTTTGTTGGGTATTAGAAATAACAAAGAGGCTGGACAGTGGTGGTGCACACCTTTAATTCCAGCACTCGGGAGGCAGAGGCAGGCAGATGTCTATGAGTTTAAGGCTAGCCTGGTCTACAAAAGCTAGTTCCAGGACAGGGTTCAAAGCTACAGAGAAACCCTGTCTCAAAAAACCAAAAAAAAAAAAAAAAAAAAAAAAAAAAAAAAAAAAAAAAAAAAAAAAAAAAAAAAAAAAAAAAAAAAGAAAAAAAAAGAAATGACAATGACAAGGAGAAATGGAATTTGAGAGGAGAGAAGGAGTAGATTTTGGCAGGGGATCACACACAATGCAATGAAGGAAGAGGCTCAACCTGAAGAAGAGCTGAGCAAGGAACTTGTGCCAAGAAAACCTCACAGCTTTTGCTTGATGATCCTGTTTGCTTCCAATTTCCAGGAGGTTCTGTGTATGCTTTCCTTGGGTTCACCTAGGTATTCAGCTTCTCTGGGCTTGCGAGCTAAGTGCTTGGTGACCTTTATTTTATAGCTAGGGTCCACTAATGAGTGAGTACATACCATAATCATCTTTCTGGGTTTGGGTTACCTCACTCAGGA
>PVIU01030094.1:0-15000 GCA_004026605.1 Ondatra zibethicus | reverse complement strand
GCCACTGGCTGCCCAAGGGTGCTGACCATCTTGTGTGCCACTTCTCCTCATCACCCTCTACTTCTTCCTCTCCCTTCTCATTCTTTCTTCATCCTCTTCCTGCTCTTTCTCCCCCCATCTTTCTCCCCTTCTGCCCTCTTTTTCAATTTTTAAATAAGATGACCATTAATGTTTGAGGTGCTGGAGCTGGATACTCCGCTGGCTGGCCCTCTTCCACTGTGCCACACCCTCCACCTTTGGTTTGTTGAGACCGGGGTCTCACTCTAGTCCAATCTGGTCTGGAATTCAGCACAGTCCTGCCTCATCTCCGGCAGGCTGGGATGACAGGCGTGGGTCGCCACACCCAGCCTCCCTCCCTGTGCTGATTCTCAGCTTGTTGCTGTTGACTCTGCTGACTCGCAACCTTACCCCTTCACTGGTTTCTTTGGCACCAGGCTTACTCTGGGTCACTCTCTACAATGATACTGGATCAGGGTGAGGAGATCTGCCTCTCCTCTGTAAAATCTTTCACTGGCTTCCTGTTGACCTGCTGCTGATAGCTGGCAGCTACCATTCATGAGATGCTTGCTGTATACAGAAGGTCATGGAGAGGAATGGATGGAGTCCCTCATCACACTTAGCACTCTAGCTGAGGTCTCTTTATATCCATCCGTGCACTGAGGGGACTCAGGAAACTATTAGTGACTCAGCACATGATACTCTGTCTTTCTCCAAAGTTCCTAACACAACACTATACAGTGTGAGCATGGTGGGCTCATCTGTCACCCCAGCACAGGAGGCTGAAGCAGGAGGATTACAAGCTCCAGGTTAGCCTGGTTTACATAAGTGCTTGTCTCAAAATGAGCAGAAAAGGAATAGCAATGCCATGCGGGGTCCATACTTTGTCCACTGAGCAGAGCTGCCCATTTGTCGTCTTTTTTATAGCCACAACTTAATGAGGCCTTAGAAAGGGTCACATAGTGGGCTTGGCTGTACCTTCCACAGCCTGCTGCCTAGTGTGGCCTCTTTCTCCTTCTGCCCACCTCATTTTTTCCACTCACCTATGGGAAGTGTCCCTGTGGCCTTGGGGTTCCTGTTGGGAGGTGAGCCAGCGCTTCTTAGGAAAGGGTCCTGGACACCATATGGCCTGTGGATGCAGCTCTTTATCCCCACAAAGGAGTGTGCAAGGCCTTGGCAGAGCAAGATTTAACCTTCATCCTCACATCCTGGGCTTGGTCCCCATGGTTTTGTTAGGACGCTGGTTAATTGTTCTGTGTTCTGTTCCTATCAGGCCAGCTTCTCAGGGGCCAAAGACACTGTAGCTCCTTTCCAGGTTTTCCCTCCACACCTGTGGTGCCAGTGTCTCTAGGACTCTTTGGGTGGCTTCCTGAAGAGCGAGGTTCAGTAGGATTCCCTTGGCACTGCTAGTCCTGCCCAGACCCTGGCATAGGTTTGTGGCTTCCTTCTGCTGGAACTAATAGCCTCTTCAAACCATGTTAACAAAGATAAAATTTGTTATCTTTTGGGGGATGAGGGACACACTGTCAGTAGTGGGCATGATTCCTGTTATGTCCGTGTGTGTTCAGGCATGCACCATTCTCAGATCCTTTGGTGGGAATGGAATCCCTTGGTTAATGCCCTTCCATTCCTCTTGGCCTGACCCTGTTCTTCCAGGAATGGCTCCCTGCCTTCCGTTGGCAGCAGCTGTCTCTATTCCCTTGTTGAGGGGTGTGCCCCAACCTCATGTGAGGTCTTGTTCCAACTGACCTCACTAGTTTTGACTATAATCACTCCCCATCTCCCATTTTCTTCTAAACCAGGTTTTCTAAGACCCCCAGATTGCATATTTGGGTCCTGCAGCTGGGATTCCTCCACATCTTCTGCATGTTTGTTACTTGAGCTGAGCTCTCTTGGCTTACCCCAAGTCCCTTCTGCAGGGCACGTTTCTCTTAGCTGCTTCCCATGCTGGGGACCTGCTTCCCATGCTGGGGACCTGATTCTGGGCTCCCCACAAACCCACAACCTGCTGTTTGTTGTGTTTCTTGCTGTCACTGCCTGGAGTTTCTCAAGCACAGGACTTGGGATGAGCTTTCTCTGCTGTCCCAACACTACTCAGCTGGGACTGGATGTCAAGGCAGGAGAAGAGCCATTGCTGTGATGAACAAGCTAGCCTTCAGGAAAGTGACCCGGGAAACTGCACTTATATGTTCCCAGTGGACCACAGGAGCTTCCAGTTGGATGCGCTGTGGCTTGAACAGCATGTGTCCTGCTCAAAATCACAATGAAACTTTACCCAGTTATGAACTGGTTGGAGTTCAGGCAGGGGTACCTCAAGAGTGTCTAAGATGGAAAAGGATAGGTGCCTATCGAGCATGTGTGAGGTGCTGGGCTCCAGCCCTAGTACGAGAGAAAGAGAGAGAGAGAGAGAGAGAGAGAGAGAGAGAGAGAGAGAGAGAGAGAGAGAGAGAAAGGAGATTGGAGAGACAGTTTGCTAGGTAAGAGAATTTTCTGCTCTTGCAGAGGATCCTAGCTCAGTTCCAGCTTCCAGTTCACAAGGGCCTGTAATTCTAGCTCCTGCTCTGGACTCTTAGGGCATTGCTCTGGACTCTTAGTACATGCCCTCCCACAAACACACAAATATGTTAAAAAATGAAACAATTCTATTTGATTTTTTTTTTTTGACGTAGGATTACTCTTTCTTGCCCAGGCTGGCCTCGAACTCAGAGATCCATTTGCCTTTGCCTCCTGAGTACTGAGATTAAATGCATATGCTACCACTGCTCGACAAAGCAACTCTTTTTAAAAGAAAAAAGAAAGAAAGGGATTTGAGCAGCCAGGCATGGCGTTTGCACACTGGTCCACCAGCATGGGGATCTGGAGGCCTACCCCCATCATGTGTAGAGGGGACCTGGCCTTCCACTGCTGCTGGAGTTTCTTCCACTCCTTCAGCCAATAGCCTTTAAGATACCAGCCCACTTGGGCATGCTTTAAAAAGCAGCAGTAGCTGACTGCTCGCTCTCTTGCTTCTGACTTCTGGCTGTAAGACTTCGTTCCTGATCACGCAGAGGGCTGTTGTCTGGGACGGTGATCTGTAAGTTTTTTCCCTTTAAATAAATAACCATTTTATTAATCATAATTCCAAACTGGTGTGGGATTGTTTTGTGACCTATGCCTTCATCTGACACCCAACATTTGGATTTAAAACATCCCCGGCTCGGCTGCCTGCCGCAAACTTGGCTTGGCACGAGCCCTCCCTCAGCTGCAGCCTGTGTGTGGAGCCAGCAGTTCAATATAGAATAGTGCACAGTGGTTTTTCTTGCTGCAATTCCTTATATTTTCTCTTTACATGCCTCGGATTGGCTTCAAGTCCCCATGAACCCTATCTTTTGCCTCCCCACACAGATTTAAACTCTATGCCTCCCGGGCTCCACAGGCCCAGACAGTCTCTGCCTGCCTGGTTTGCTCTTCACTGAGAGGTTTTTAAATCTCCCCTGCAGAGCAGCACTTAAGCTTAAGAGCACAAGTGGTTGCCGAACGCTGCAACCCCTTAGGGTGACTCTTTGTTATGTGGAGGTATACGCAGTTTCTGGGTTGCTGTTCTCTACCAGTTTTCTGGGTTTCTGGTTCCATGTATGGAATTGATTTAATTACATTTACTTTGTTGAGCAACTCATATTTCCCAGTTTTTAACAAATACTAAGGGAGACACTGAAACAGGACCACATTTCTGTCACCTTTGCATTGGTTCTAGTCGTGACTCGGCAACACCGCCACCTGCTGGATAATAGGGAATATGGCAGTTTTCATTTCCATTGCAACTTTTACTGCTTTCTTTACTAATACAATGGATTATATCATGCGAGGTTTATATGACTATGGGGATACCTCAATTTACTGGTTACTAGGTTTCAGTTTTCTTCTCTATATTCTATCATTAAGGAAGAATATGGCAGTCCTAAGAACAATACAATCTTTGCGAACTAACAATGAACGGCTAGTTGAAAGGATTAAAATTATTGAAAATCAGAGGTTATCTGAAAAAGTGGATACTATGATAGGCAAAATTGACTCCATATCCAAGGGTACTAGGAAGTTAACTGAAAGGGTTCATACTGTTGAATTTGACGTGCAGAAGTTATCACAAAGTTTTGATAAGGTAACAGACGGAATGTACCTCCAGGATGGCAATCTACACGATATCCAAGAAAAGTTCAAGGAGGACATGTTATCTTTGAAGGGAAAAATTAAAACCTTGGAATCACAGGTGCAGAATGGGGACCAAAACATTGATACCTCAGTGAAATCACTGGAAACATATGCAGGTCAGGAGATTCAGGCTTTACAAGAGACAATGATAAAAAGATTTGAAATGATTGAGGAAATTATTGGAGCTGGTGAACAGAGGAAGAAGGCACAAGGACAGGATACAACATCACCACCAGCTGTCAGAACTGGTTTGCCCAGGTTTTAGCATAATACCCTGTAATTTACTCTGAGAAAGCATCAACTTCTAAAGGCTCAAAGGGAGCCAAAGAAGGTAGATGGAGATCAATAGAAATGAATGATCTAAAAGAAATTTAAAAAGCTGTTGTTAATTACAGCCTGCACTCTGCATTTGTTAAGGAAATGATAAGGCTACTAATGTCAGAGCTACTCCCCATGATTTCTCTCAGTTAGTGTCTTCAGTATTGGATGATGGACCTTCCTTGATGTTTGGAATTTACTTCAGAGAAGAATCCAAACATATGGAACAGCAAGGAAGGGCAAAAGTTGTAGAGGTTTCCCAAGATCAAATTCTTGGCATAGGAGCGTATGCTGATCCACAGGTCCAAGCTCTTTATGACGAAGAAGTATTGTCCCTATGCCACAAAGCAGCCTTGAATGCTTGGGATAGGGATGTATCATATACCAGGGTTAGGCAGGGACAGAAAGAACCCTTTACTGACTTTTTGCAAAGATTAATTAAGGCTCTGCAAATAGGAGTAACAGACCCAGAAGCTGGATGACTAATTCTTGAATCTCTGGCTTTTGAAAATGCAAACTTAGAATGTAAAAAGATAATTGGGCCTTTAAGGTCTAGATCAGCACCTATGGATGAATGGATTCAGCATATGATGAATGTTGAGACGTTTGGCTATAATGATGAATCTTGGATAGGAGAAGCGATTTCCAAAGCAATGAGGAGACATCAAACTGCCAAATGTTTTAATTGTGGTAAATTAGGACATCTGAAAAGGGACTGCAGGCAAGGAATTTCTAGGAATATCTCCTCTGGGAATGACAAAAATAGGAGACCTCGGCCTTCAGGTATATGTAGGAGGTGTGGTAAAGGCCAACATTGGACCAATGAATGCAGGTCAACAACAGACAGACAAGGCAACCCAATAACATCGGGAAACCCCTTGAGGGGCCTCTCGCAGGCCCCCAAGACAAAAGTGGCCCAATCATTCCCAGTTACAGTGGAGAACGTGTCTCACAAAGAAAATTTAAAAAATCCAATGCCTGCTGTAAGAAGCAATACTGATCTAAATGATGGGTTAAAAGTGGAAGACGAGTCAAAAAAATCCAGTAGGACAGAGTAATTGTATATTTTGGCAGACTTCTATTAACGATCAAAGACCAAAGCTAAGAGTCTATATAAATGGCATTTTTATTGAAGGCTTATTAGACATGGATGCAGATGTAAGTATCATTACTCCAGATTCTTGGCATCTGAATTGGCCCCTTCAAGAGGTACATGTTCAGTTCCTGGGAATTGGAACCCTATCTCGTGTAAAACAAAGCACGAGATGGGCTGAATGCATAGGGCCTGAAGGGCAAATAGGAAGACTAAGGCCATATATAGCCAATATAGCAATAAATTTATGGGGCCATGACCTGCTACAGCAATGGAATACCCAGATTAACATTCCTGCAGTCCCAGGAGCTCATAATTCTGGGAAGGATATAATGAGGTATTATGGGGAAAGGTCACCAGCCATTCAGGCTATACAAGAACATACAGCAACTAGCAAACCTTTAGAGGTACCAACAGCCTTAGAATTATTATAAGTAGGCACTTTAAAATGGTTAACTGAGAAGCCAATATGGATCAAGCAGTGGCCTCTAGCTGAAGATAAATTGCAGGCTTTGTAATAGCTGGTATGTGAGCAACTGGATGCTCACCATATTGAAGAATCAACCAGCCCTTGGAATTCTCCTGTATTTGTTGTAAAAAAGAAATCTGGTAAATGGAGAATGGTGACAGATCTAAGAGCTATCAACAAGGTAATTCAACCTATGGGTCCTCTACAATCTGGAATTCCTTTGCCTTCTCTATAACCAAAAGGATGGCCTCTTATAGTTATTGATTTGAAAGATTGTTCTTTACCTATACCTTTAAAAGAGAAGGATAGAGAAAAAGTTGCCTTCACAGTGCCTACTTATAATAATTCTCAGCCTACTAGGAGATATCAATGGACTATCTTCCCACAGGGGATGCTCAATAGTCCCACATGGTGCCAGTATTTTGTAAGTCAGCCATTGGAAATAATTCATAAACAGTTTCCTAAGTCTATAATTTACCATTATATGGATGACATTTTGTTGTCTGATTCAAATAAAGATACTTTAGAAAGGTTGTTTGAAGAAGTAAAGGAAGTCTTGCTAAATGGGGATTACAAATTGCTCCTGAAAAGATTCAAAGAGGAGATTATGTTAATTACCTAGGTTACAGAACAGGTTTACAGAAAATTAAAACACAAAAGGCACAAATTAGGAGAGACCAGTCACGGACTCTTAATGACTTTCAAAGATTGTTAGGAGACATTTCCAGTCTACAATCAGTTGTTGGGACAACACCTGATCTAATAGTACATTTAAACAAAACCTTAGATGGTGATAAAGATTTGAATAGTCCCAGAGAATTAACAGCTGAAGCAGAAAAGGAACTGACAATGGTTGAGGAAAAATTACAAGAGGCACATGTGGATAGGGTGAATCCAAATCTTAGTTGTATTCTAGTCATATTGCCTTCCAGAATTTCTCCTATGGGAATTTTAATGCAGAGGGAAGATATTATTTTAGAATGGATATTTATACCACATAAACCAAGTAAAAAATTAAAAACTTATGTGGAAAAAGTCTCTGAATTAATTATAAAAAGTAAACTGAGACTTTGTCAACTAGCAGGTATAGATCCAGCAGAAATTATAGTGCCTTTAACTACTGATGAAATAAAAAAGTTATGGGAAGACAATGAACCATGGCAAAGAGCTTGTGCTAATTTTTTGGAAGAAATTAATAGCAACTATCCGAAAAGTGATAGACTTAACCTTATAAAGAGGACTTCTTGGATTCTTCCTCAAATTGTACGTGATGCTCCAATAACTGGAGCCCATACATTTTATACTGATGCAAATAAATCAGGGAAAGCAGGATATAAATCAGAAGTAAGGTGGAACAAAGCCCTTATAATTCTGTCCAGAAGGCAGAATTATATGCCATTCTTATGGTACTAAGGGATTTTAAATCACCTCTTAATATAGTTACAGATTCACAAAATGCAGAAAGAGTTATCTTGCATATTGAAACCACTGAATTTATACCAGATGATACAGAATTGACTTCATTGTTTATCCAGGTGCAAGACATAATCAGGAATAGGCTTTGTCCTAAGTACATAACACACATCTGATCCCATATGGGTCTGCCTGGTCCTCTAGCAAAAGATAATGCAGAAATTGATCAATTATTGATTGGAAGCGTGCTGCAGACCTAAGAATTTCATTAAAAAACATCATGTTAATAGCAAAGGTTTAAAGAAATAGTTTTCTATTACATGGCAACAAGCTAAGGAGATTATAAAGAGATGCCCTACTTGCTCTTTCTATAATCAAACACTGTTGCCTGCAGGAAGTAACTCAAAGGGTACTCAAAGTGCGGCGAACTCCGCGACCAGCGAGGAAGAACAGCCACCACTCAAGGATTCTTCTCGGATCACACTTTATTGGAGAGCCTCTTGGTTGAAGGGAGAGCGGGAGGCGAGAGAGAGCGAGGTCTGAATGGCGGCTGCTTATATAGGGAGATGTGACACGACATACACCTTGATTGGCTGCTATGTCCCGCTGGCACCAGAGTCCTCGGGATTGGTTAGGGACACCTAGGTTATTGCGCATGCGGGAAGCGCCTGGACGCTCAGTCCGGAAGCATTGCCAAATATGGAATTGTTTACCTCCAAACTGCGAGGATGCAAGCGCCATCTTGTAATGGCATTTATGCCTATGGCTCCCTGCATCAAAGGAATGAAATCTGGCATATGGATGTGATCTACTTTATGGAATTTGGTAAGTTAAAATATGTACACCACACCATAGACATGTATTCAGGTTTTCAATGGGCAACTGCCTTGTGCTCAGGAAAGGCTGATTTGGTCATCATACATTTATTGGAAGTTATGGCCATCATGGATATACCTGCACAAATAAAGATAATGGTCCAGCATATGTATCTAAGAAAATGAAACATTTTTTGCTTATTATAATATAAAACATAGTATAGGTATACCAATTAATCCTACAGGTCAGGCAGTTATAGAAAGTTCAAATCGTACACTAAAGGATATGCTGAACAAACAGAAAGGGACAGAAAATACCCCCAGAAATAGATTGCATAATGCTTTATTAACCTTGAATTTTCTTAATGCTAATGAGAAAGGAATAACAGCAGCAGAGAGGAATTGGATAATGGAAAAAACTTCTGAATTGAATCAACCAGTATATTTCAAGGATGTGTTGACCTCAAAATGTAAACCAGGAGATGTGCTATGTTGGGGAAGGAGTTTTGCTCATTTCCACAGAAGATGAAAAATTATGGATGCCATCAAAATTAATAAAGATTCGCTTTGAAAAGGAGAAACCTATTGCAACAGAGTGATGACAGCTCCTCCACACTGGTGATGACCATACAGGTGGTAAGAAAAGCATTAAGATGGGGGCAGGGTCCTGTTCTTGTCTTTGCAGGAAAATAGTCATCTTTAAAAATTCAGGAAACCCCTGCTATTTGAATGATGACAGGTAGAAAAATAACTATCCATTAAGTATCATCAAGAAAATCAAATATGGTTCGTAAGAATAAATGATATGATGTATACATTTATATATATATATACATACATGCATATATTTATGAATATATAGGGCTGGTTTTAGAGTTGGACAACAACTCAGTCCTTCTTTAAATCCAAGCATGTTGTTGAAAGAAAAAAGCCAGAGTTTCTATCTCATGTCAAGAGCCGTTTGATGTGGGACAGAAAGAAAAAAGAATTTAGAAAACATCTTTGCTTTTCTTCATATCTACTTTTGTCTTTATCATACCTTTCATTGAATATATATGTCTGTATATGTCTATATAAATAATGTTTAAGTTTTCCACAATGAACAATGAGTTTTTCCAGCAGTAATCTTTGAAGTTTCCAGGAAGAAGATGGGGCCCCATAACAACTCCACCTGGTTGATATGACGTCATGTACTGATAGCGCCACTACAAGACCTGTTTTGGGTACCAGCTGCACAATACGGTTCCAACATGGTTAGCTTAAATGGTGCACATCTTTTACAATGTTTTGGCCAGACCTCCACAAAATATTCAGAGACTATTTGCAATCTTATCAGACAATAATCTTGAAATTTAACCATTATTTTACTTTCATAGGATCCCCTAGAAATAACGTCGACCCCATGACAGCTGGAAGTTGTAACATGAAGGCCCTGGTTGGTTTCTGTCCTCCCACCAGTCATTAGGTCCCAAAGAAAATCACACAGAGGTCTCCATAAGATATAACACTGATTGGCCCATTAACTCAGGCTAAGTATTAGTCCACCCACTGAGACAGTGTGCCTGATCTAATGGGAGCTCACCAAATCCAGCTGGACCAGGACTGAAAGAGCATGTGCTCAAACCGGGCTCTCTGAATGTGGCTGACAATGGGGGCGGACTGAGAAGCCATCGATAATGGCACTGGGACCTGTCTCGTCTGCATGTATTGGCTTTTTGGGACCCTAGTCTATTTGGATGCACACCTTCCTAGGCCAGGATGGAGGGGGGAGGGCCTTGGACTTCCCACAGGGCAGGGTACCCTGCCCTCTCTTAAGGATGCAGGGGGAGGGAGGAGGGTTAGTGGGGGAGCAGGAGGGGAATAGGAAGAGGGAAGGAAGTATAAATTTTTGAATGGAAAAATTTTTAAAAATTAAAAAAAGAACCAACATGGTGTCTCTGCAAGTGATAATAGAAAAACATTATAAGGAATCAGTGATTAGCCAGTAGACACATGACAAAGTCTAGTAAACCAAAAGCACCCAGGCTTCCATGGTCATGTGACTGAAAAGAAAATGACACCATAGTTTTTTCACTGTTGACTTACCTACTTGAATAGTTGAATACTTTGCTTGTTTCACCCTTGCTTTTACATTAAATATTTTGGAATTTGTAGAAGCTTGCATCCTAAAAGTATAAGTTTATTGATCTTTACAAACATTTACCTTCTTCAATCCATATGTATGCACCTTTACAAACAAGAACCTTTCACTATGTGTGTATTGACTCAGTTGTGCCTCAGATTTTACATACCAAACTGAAGACATTGACTTTTACCACTTTCTGATTCTTAACTGCCCATAACTCTGCTGTTAGCTCTTGTCTCCATCCAAGTAAATAGCACTATGACATTGAAGAGTAACTTTATTTGGGAAAGCTTCTCCATCAAATTCCCTGTAGGCAAGTGTGTGGGACATTTTCTTGCTTAATGATTGGTTTGTGAGGGGCCAGTTCAGGATGGACAGTGATACCTCTGGGCATAAAGACCTGGGTTGTATCTGAAAACAGACTGAGAAAGTCATGAGGACCTAACCAGTAAGCAGCTAATGCTCCATGGCTCCTCCTTGAGTTCCTACTTTGAGTTTCTGTCCTGACTTCTCTCAGTGGATTGTGGCCTGGGATATAGAAGTCAAATAATTCATTTCCTCTCATGTTGCTTTTGATCATGATTTTTTTCACAGCAACAGAAAGAAAACTGAGACATCCATTGAACCATGACCCCAGTCTCATCTTGCAGTTTTGAGAAAACTAGATTATTAAAAGATGAAAACATTTCACATGCACATATTTGCTTTGTACACACTGTTCAAAATCAACTCACCAAAAGAGACATGTGGTCCCAAGAGGATATATGTAGTTACTTACATACCCTGAATTAGCCATCAAAATTCCAGATTTCTTCAACAAGCTGGATTACAGTTACATGTAAGAAACTGAAACCAGTGTGTTTTGAGTCACGTCATGAACTGATCCATCCTAAAGATCCAATTTTTTATTTATTCTTAATTTCTTTCAAATAATAATATATATACATTATTACTTCATTTCCCTGTTCTCCCCCAACTGCTCCCATAGACTCCCCTAGTTCTCAAATTTATGACCTTTTTTATGATGTTAAACACACACACACACTCCTAAATATATGAGTACATTCTGCTGAACCAGTATAATTTTACATGTATGTATGATCTCAGGATGGACCTCCAGTATTAGATAATTCACTGTGGGAGGCATGTCCCTGGGGAAGACCATCTCTCCACCCCTCAGTAGTCCCCATTGTCCATAGCTCTTTATATACAGGTGAGGCTCTATGATTTAGTGTGTCCACTGGTGCTATCTTTGTTCAGGTCATGTTTAGGTGGCCATGTTGATAAGACTTGATGATTGTAGCTACTTCAGCTTTCCTAGGAGATACAATCTCAAGCAAATGTCATCTACTCTCCCTCTAAAACCAAATGAAATGTGCACATGACCTGGTCTATTTATCATTCTCCATGCAATTCATATCAGTCATATCTGAATTTTCCTTCATAAAGCATTGTATGTTTGTTTCTAATAGTTTGCTAACATTTATCTGGAAATATTTTGTAAGGCATAAAATCTTTACACATAAACTATAAACCTAATCCTTTACAAAAGGGCTGAACAGAAGCTCAGGATGTAAATCCCTTACTATTCCATAAAGAGGACCTGAATTTAGTTCCCAGAACTCATACAGTAACATACAATCACCTGCATTTCCAATTCCAAGGAATCTAATGCCTGATACAGGCCTCTAAGAGATCAACACACACATGGTACATGTTCAAATTGTTGGGCACACATGTACATAAACAAATTAAACTAAACATACACTCTTAGAATCTAGTAATTATCCATGAGATCTTATCTTAAACTGTCTTTACATTTGAGGTAAACTTTATTCTGAAAAATTTGCTCTCTCTCACTTGTATAAAGTCCCCTAAAGATGTATGTATGATAACTTTAGGCCACCTGATTACGTGATTGTCATTATGAACAATGTGTCTCTAATAGCTAGCACGTTAGGATAAGTTAAAAAGAGGTCATTCTCCAGGATGCCATTGTAGTGCCATTACCATCCACACTCATGCCAAGTTTATAGATTTAGTTCTGCCCCAGTTTCTAATTGTCTTTAGTGCCTATACTGAGAGATAAAATCAACACTTAGCCAGGGATCCCTGCAGAGAGAGACCTAAGGAAACACACACTCCTTATATACCTCTACATATGCATACATAAGAATTGTTAAATGGAGTTATTTATAACAGGGAAACAATGACCCAACTATACATCAAGGGTGAAAAATAAAAGTCCCTTCTTCAAGAATAGTTTTGGGCATCACAACCCCTGACTTCAAACTATACTACAGAGCTACAGTACTGAAAACAGACTGGTACTGGCATAAGAATAGAAAGGAGGACCAATGGAACCGAATAGAAGACCCGGATATCAATCCACACATCTTCGAACACCTGATATTTGATAAAGAAGCAAAAAATATCAAATGGAAAAAAGAAAGCATATTCAACAAGTGGTGCTGCCATAACTGGATATCAACATGTAGAAAGATGAAAATAGACCCATTTCTATCACCATGTACAAAACTCAAATCCAAATGGATCAAAGACCTCAATATAAAGCCAGCCACACTGAACCTTATATAAGAGAAAGTGGGAAGTACACTTGAATGCATTGGCACAGGGAACCACTTCCTAAATAGAAACCCAGTAGCACAGACACTGAGAGAATCAATTAATAAATGGGACCTCCTGAAACTGAAAAGCTTCTGTAAAGCAAAGGGCACAGTCAACAAGACAAAACGACAGCCTACAGAATGGGAAAAGATCTTTACTAACCCCACATCAGACAGAGGTCTGATCTCCAAAATACACAAACAACTAAAGAAACTAGACACCAGAAAATCACATAATCCAATAAAAAAAAATGGAGTACAGACCTAAACAGAGAACTTTCAACAGAGGAATCTAAAATGGCTAAAAGACACTTAAGGAAATGTTCAACATCCTTAGTCATCAGAGAAATGTGAATCAGAACAACTCTGAGATTCCATCTTACACCTGTAAGAATGGCCAAGATCAAAAACACTGATGACAACTTATGCTGGAGAGGTTGTGGGGAAAAGGGAACACTTCTGCATTACTGGTGGGAATGCAAGCTGGTACAACCCCTTTGGATGTCAGTGTGGCGATTTCTCAGAAAATTAGGAAACAACCTTCCTCAAGAACCAATTAACACCACTTTTAGGTATATATCCAAAGGATGCTCAATTGTGCCACAAGGACATGTGCTCAACTATGTTCATAGCAGCTTTGTTTGTCATAGCCAGAACCTGGAAACAACCTAAATGCCCCTCGATTGAAGAATGGATTAAAAAAATGTGGTACATTTACACAATGGAGTACTACACAGCAGAAAAAAATAATGACAGCTTGAATTTTGCAGGAAAATGGATGGAACTAAAAAGCATTATTTTGAGTGAGGTAACCCAGACACAGAAAGTCAATTATCACATGTACTCACTCATAGGTGGTTTATAAACATAAAGCAAATAATACCAGCCTACAAACCATAATACCAGAGATCTTAGACAACAATATGGACACTAAGAGAGACTTACATAGATATAATCTACATGGGAAGTAGAAAGTATAAAAAGACAAGATCTCCTGAGTAAATTGGGAGCATGGGGACCTTAGGGGAAGGCTGAAGGGGGGAGAGGAGAGGCAAGGAGGGGAGCAGAGAAAAATGTAGAGCTCAATAAAAAAATCTTGGAAAAAAAATAAATAATAAAATTTAAAAAAAGAATAGTTTTGTAATGTTAAAAATCATGCAGTTTACTATTTTAGGCAAATCATATACAATAAGATATGTTTATATCAGTTAATATTGATTAAATTTGTTGGTTCATGGTTTTACTTCTACTCCAGCCTAAGGAAAATCATTTTCCTTTTTTTTTGTTTTTTTTACATTGTTTTGTTTTATTTTTTCCATTCAAAAACATAATTAAAGAAATAAAATTTTTACATTTCTTCCCCTTCTCCCGGTCCCCGCCCGCTCCTCCCTCCCCCTTCTTCCTTGAAAGAGGGCATGGTGCCCTGGCCTGTTGGAAGTCCAAGGCCCACCCCCCTCCCTCCCAGCCTAGGAAGGAGTGCATCCAAAAAGACTCGGTTCCCAAAAAGATAATACATGCAGAAGAGAGATAGATCCTGGTGTCATTGTTGATGGCTTCTCCATCCGCCCCCTTTCGCCGCCACATTCAGAGAGTCTGGTTTGATCATATGCTCATTCAGTCTCAGGAAAGGTGGACATTGGAGAAGGGAATAAGATATCTACATTAAGAGAGTCATTTTAGGGTTGGCAAGACAGTTGGCCCTGGGGATCCCAGGTGTCCACGGGCATGTCCCCTGCTAGTTATTCAGGCAGCAGATGAGAGGGTGCCGGAACTAGCCTTGTCCCATAGTCACATTGATGATTATCTTGATCACCATTATAGAAATTTCATCCGATGGATGGAGATAGAGACAGAGACCCACATTCACATCAGAGCAATGGATTGAGCCCCCAAGGTGCAGTTGAAGAGCAGAAGGTGGGAGAAGATGAGTAAGGAAGTTAGGACCGTGAGGGGCT
>PVIU01030093.1:0-16597 GCA_004026605.1 Ondatra zibethicus | reverse complement strand
TTACTACAACATCCAACGTGCTTGAATCCTAGTCCATTTGATTTATCAAATCTGCTTTGTTCTCTCTTAGACCATATTGGTCTTCTCTATATTACTTCAACATACTTAGGAAACTCAAATATATTTCATAATTGCTTGTAGAATTAAACATATTTTGATCCAGAAGTTATCATGTTATAGGCTCCAGACATTTAATGCTTAGTAGGAGATATACCAATCAATAAATAGATCAAAACAATAAATATTCTGTGTGTAATGAGATAACCATATAAATGTACAGTTAGGCTAAAAAGAAGTGATCATTTCTTTTACTTAAGAGAAGGTAATTGAAGTAGATTTTGAAAGACAGCTTAGTAGATGTTTTTGAGGATTTGGATTAACAAATGCCATGGAGGCAGGTGTCATTGTTCCTGAGGTTCACCTAGGATTTAAATCACACCCTGAGTGAAGTGACACAGAAGTCACTCATCAGAAACAAAACTTGAGTGTGTTTTTAATGAATTTAAATAGAATCTTATATTAAAACTAGTATTCAAATGCCACAATTTTACTGATTAAATAACATTATTTTTCTACATCTTTAGGAGAGAAGTTAAAGATGATGTCTAAAAAGAGCACTATAACAGGTGTGACCTTAGAATTTTATTCCTTTCTGTTTAATGAATACAATTAATGTTCTGTAGGAGTACTTTATCTGGAACTACTCTACTCATTATGTTAAATTGTCTCTAATTATTATTTTCAGGCAATTTGGTATAAATAGACCAGTTCAGAATTACAATCCTCACACGATCGCTGGTGTCTGATAAACAGAACTTTATAACTTTATGTTAGTAAGCACAATGTCAAGTCAGCAGTGGAATGAATGAACCTTGGAGGAACTCGGGCTTTCCTGAAGAAGAGATGGAGGAGAGGTGTGTTTTCCTTCCACCTGGCCTCCTTTTGTGACACAGAGAACTGCTCTCTCCAGTGAGAATGAGCGGCCTTGCTTACTCATATAACGACTAAGATTAGATTCAATTTTGAACTCATTAGCCGAAAGGAAGCGCTTTATTGTGGTACTACAATAGAATTGTGTTCAGAACTGGGCAAAATAGACAGCCAATGATACAGATACGTTTTGGTAATGATCAGCCCCATTAGTAATTCTAGCCACCACTGAACTTCCAGAGAGAGAGAAAAACAAATCCCCTCATTGACTATGAAAGCTCCCCAGGTTCTACCCTGTATTCACACTTCATTCGTTTCTCCTTTGGAGGAGTTGTGAGATGCTTACATTGAAGGTGGGAACAAGGGGTCTCCTAAAACACTTACAGAGGCCTTTCCCTGTTACTGCTGAAGACCTTCCTACTTCACAGAAAGGGCCTCTTATAATGCCAGCTTGCCCAACAAATGCCTTCTGCCCAGGGTCTGGTCTTACAAACAGTATTTCTAAAGAAGTACAAGGAACTGACTGACAGGAAAAGAAAAGAAATGTGGTTAGGTTCACAGAAGGTTATGTTTAGTTAAAAAAAAATGCTGGTTTAAAAATTTCCCAAAATGCTGTTGAGATACAAAATGCTGTTATCAAAAGCAATTGCAAAAATTTCCTTTGACATTTGTTTTACGTTTTTGTAATCTTGTGGAAATCACATCTCAACCTTCATGATTTTTCTATTTGAATACACTTTGCAAAAGTCTTTGGGGAAGGAATGCATTAAAGACATATTGCAATAAAGTTACAAAGTCACAGGGAAAGCAGGGAAAGTGGGTAGGGAAATTTATTGTTCAAAATTACTCTGAACCTAGAAACGGGCGTTGTTTATAATTTCTTCCAAATAATACAAATAGTTGGTATATAACCATAGATAAAATCTAGCCATGATGTAGATATGAGACTAAGTAGAATTTTATTTTAAAATTGCCTGTTCTTTTCTAGCACAGCTGGAAATGGTATTTCACACCCATCCTTCTGTGTCTGCAATTATTCTAAAGCTGGCACGCATTTAAATTATGTTACTCTGCTCAGATCTTGTTAAAGAGCGAAGATTTTATCTCTTCTTTAAGAAAGTCCCATTCTACAGCTGCCAGGTTGAAGAAGTCTGAGGAGTTTGTAACTGAACACTCCTTGTGAAATCATTTCACTGCAGCAATGGCTTTCTCTCTCTCCGTCCTAAGCTTGTCCCAGATATTCAGAATGCTTTGGAATGCCCTTGCCCTTGCCCTTGCCCACCTGGTTTAGGTTTCTTCTCCTCCCTTTATCTCCCTTTTCCACACAACAAGACAATCCAGAGTGTGTGTCATTTAGGTGTCACCAGGTCTGTGAGACGTGAAAAAGCTCTGCCAGTCAGCATAACACAAAATCCAGGAGGTTTCAGGGCATCACGTTTCCCCGCAGCAAAGAAAGTTGAGAAGAGTTGCACAGCAGCACTGGAGAGCAAGTTTGAATGAGGACACTTTGTCCAGGAATGGAAACTCTGCATCCTTTGTTATTTTAACAGGCTGTGTCTGTTCTCCTTGAGAGAAATTGTATGAGAGAAGATTGGATTAAGTAGTTTTTATTTTATTTCAAAGCACTTGTACGCTTTTCCAAAGATCAGCTTACTGGGCCAAGTAATAAACTCTTGTTTTACAATAATACTAGTGTGTATTATACCACCCCAGCTTACTACCAAATACAGAATTAGAGTTGGGAAACAAAACATTTGTTTCTTTGGTGAATGAGGCATATATAATTACCTATTCACTTTGCCAGATAAAACTTGAACCTTCTAAGCTAGTTAAGAAAAAAAAGAAAGAAAGAAGAAAAGAAAGAAAAGTAGTTAATCTACTTTAGGAAGAAAAGAAAAACAGTGTAAATTTACTCCAAGGCTTTTTAAAAATCTTAGCCTTTTGCAGTCTAAAGGGAGTCTACATTTATATTTTCCAGGCATTTGCATCATTTGAAAGGTTAAAAAATGTTTACCTACTTTCTAATCCTGCTTTTTAAAAAGGTTATAGTCTAATGTAGATGAACTAGTTCATTGGATCAACTACTTATTTACCTCTTTAAATCTGATCACATAGAACAAAATGTGCAGATTTGGGTAAATAACTTCCTATTAAAATATAACTTCTTTTTATACTAATATGCAGAAGATTATTAATACTTTAAAAAGTTACTATTTTCACTAATTTCTCTCTCATTATATATAAAACGTATATTACTCTAATAAAATATATGTATGTGTGTTTATGTATATGAAACACACATTCACACATACCTGTTTAAGAATGTCTCTGTCATGAATTTAATGTTTGTTTAGATATTACCATGTACAGAGAAATTTTCTCATAATTTCTGATTAGCTGTCATTTTAATTTTTATTATTTGGTTATGGGGTAATTATTTGATCATTTGATTTTCTTTTAATTTCTTGTACTAATCAAATTAAGAACTAGTTAATCACAACAAATTTGTAGACTATTGCTTTTGTCTAAAAAGATTCATGTTTTGGGTTAATATTGTGCTTTTAATTGTTACCTTTCTTGCTATCCTGTTTCTTGATGGATTTGTCTTCATCTATGTTTGCTACTTCTTAGCCTACAAAATAATGAAGGAAAATGTATTGAATGGTCTTGAGACTTAAGTAACTTTATGAATGAACCACTTGATTTTCATTTACAATAAATACTCTATGTTAAGAATGTTAGTCAAACTGATACTCAATTAACTATAGCTGGATTGGCCAAACTAAGCATCTTATTTTCATCCACCTATTGCTCATTGCATGCAATAGGAAATGCAATTCTGGGTGAGTCAAAATGATAATAACCTATCATTTTTTTTCATAAATGAAATTTGGTACCAGTGCAAAAAATATCATATCTTCCCAAATTGTGTCTTTTCTAAGCCTCCAGACGATTTGAGGAAAGCTGATATTACAGGTCCAAATGACCAAATCTGATTATTAGATGATTTCATTTTCTTGGTTGGTTCCATAATAAAGTGTAATTCTTTTCTTCATAGTCTTAAATGAATTTATGGATTTTATCTTTTCTTTCCACTTGCAGAATTGAAATAAGAAAAACATCTAAAGAAATGACAGAATTGAGGCATTGGTGGTTCTCTGCCGGACCATCGTAGTTACATGGAACTTTGGTGTTGTGAAATACTAGTGGGCATTCAGGCGATACATAAGTTCACACATAACCATACATAGACATGCAATGTTTCCTCAGGATCTTCATCTCCAGAAACGTTCCCATTGCTGTTACTGGATTGGCTGTTTAAAATTCTGTTTAAGTCTGTGGTTCTAACACATAGATATTCTTGAAGAACGGGTAGGAAAGCAGGGAGTACAGATAGAAAGACACATGTGAGTGAGTCATAAAGGGCAAAATAATCATGGATGTTCAGGAAAAATGAAAGCAACCAATTCCCATCAAAACTCAATCAAAGAAAACCTGCAAGCCAAAAGACAGCAAACAAACTAAACAGAAATGCACAGTATCCCTTGGCCCTTTTCCTACCAGCATTTTTGGGAACTGAGGAGAAGCAGAGAACATGTGGACAGGATGATAAAGTTAGAGGAAAATCGACTAGGTTTCTGAGCAACTCTTGCTGTTGCTGGCATAACGTGGAAGCCTAACACCTAGAAGGAGAGATTTAACAGCACTCTGAGATGAAGACAGGAAAGATGGAAGACATCCCTGTAATGAAAATGTCCAAAGACATCGTTTTCCTAATATTAAAGGAGAAATGATTGCAATGAAAGATTATAACTCTTCATTTTGATCGTTTGTTGTTTTGTTCTCTGTAATAGTTTCTCTGTTTCAATGATAAGTTTTCTTTTTAGTGAGAACTGTACTTACCTGTGGATACAAGAATTCATGTTTACAATGTAGTTAGGAATTGGTGCTGCTTTAATAAACTGGTGTGTGTAGGATATCCATGATGTCAGTAACCCTGGATAGCTGGCTAGGTTTACAGTAACAGAAATTATTTCCCTATTGTTGAGCAAGCAAGCATAATTCCAGTCAGAGAGCTGTTGATCACCACCCTTACATGAATACTATATTACATATTTTTATATAATTTATTATATTTTATTTTTTAAAAAGAAAACAAACTATCTTTTTTCATTTTACATGCCAATCCCAGTTCCCACTCCAGCCCCTCCTCCCATTCTCTCTACCTACCTCCCTACCTCATCCACCATCCACTCCTCAGAGAGGGTTGGGCACATTGCTTTGGGGCAGGTCCAAGGCCCTCCCTACTATATCTAGGCTGAGCAAGCTATCCATCCAAAGAGAATAGGTTCCCAAAAAGCCAGTACAAGCAGTAGGGATAAATCCTGGTGCTGTTGCCAGCGGCCCACAGTCTGCCTCAGTCATACAAGTCACTCACATCCAGAGGATCTAGTTTGGTCCTATGCTGGTTCCTACCCTATCTGGCTGGAGTCGGTGAGCTCCCGTTACCTCAGGTGAACTGTTTTAGTGAGTGTCCCAATCATGGACTGGACTTCATTGCTCCCATTCTCACTCCTCCCACTCTTCAACTGGACTTTGGGAGCTCAGCCCAGTTCTCCAATGTGGGTCTCTGCCTCTGTTTCCCTCAGCTGCTGGATAAAGGTTCTATGGTGACATTTAAGACAGTCATCAATCTGACTACTGTAGGCAAGGCCAATTCAGGCACCTTCTCCTCTATTGCTTAGGGTCTTAGTTGAGCTTATCCCTGTGGATTTCTGGGAATTTCTCTAGTGTCAGGTTTCTTGCTGGTCTCACATAGGTTCCCTCAATCAAAATATCTCTTTCCTTACTCTCATCTCTGTCCTTCCCTCAAGTTCTCTTCCCCCATCCCCTTCTCCCCTCCTTTCCTCTTCTGTTCTTCCTTTCTCACCCCCACCCCTATGCTCCCAATTTTGTCAGGTGATCTTACCTACATGTGGTGTCTGTGGTACAATGACCACCATGGCAATATAACCTTAAGAATGTAAATAGTCTAACCGGACAGCAAGTGAGTTTCCTGCAGGTACGTTGTTCCAACCCCCGCCCCCCATAGAGTTTCTCTGAGGTATTTTATGTTATTTGTGGCTATTGTGAATGGTGATGTTTCTCTGATTTCTTTCTCAGTGCATTTATCATCTGTGTAAAGGAAAGATATTGGTTTTTTTTAGTTAATCTTGTATACTGCTATATTACTGAAAGTTTTTAAGAGTTTTAGAAGTTCCTTTGTAGAATTTTATGGGTTGCTTATGTAAACTATCATATCATCAGCAAATAGTAAGAGTTTGACTTCTTTTTTTTCTGATTTATATCCCCTTGATCTCCTTTTGTTGTCTTATTGATCTAGCTAAAACCTTAAGAACTATATTAAATAGATATGGATAGCAACATACAGAAGAATGAAAATAGATCCATATCTATCACCATGCACAAAACTCAAGTCTAAACAAACCAAAAACCTCAACATAAAGCCAAACACACTGAACAAGCAGTGTTTGAAGACTAACAGACATATTTGGATTTAGTCGGGAATGGGGAAAGAATTGACAAGCCAAAATAAGTAGTTGCATTTCTACAAGTTATCCAGGATTCCCACGAATCAGAGAAGAGAAAGTGGGAAGTACACTTGAGGGACTACTTCCTAAATATAACCCCAGTAGCATAAACACTGAGAGAAACAATTAATAAATGGGACCTTCAGAAACTAAGAAGCTTCTGTAAAGCAAAGGAAATGGTCAACAAGACAAAATGGCAGTCTACAGAATCATAGGTGGTTTTTAAACATAAAGCAAAGACAACCAGCCTACTAACCACAATCCCTGAGAACCTAGACAACAAAGAGGACCGTAAGAGAGACATACATAGATCTAATCTACATGGGAAGTAGAAAAAGACAAGATCTCCTGAATAAAATGGGAGCATGGGGACCTTGGGGGAGGGTTGAAGGGAAGGGGAGAGGCAGGGAGGGGAGCAGAGAAAAACATAAAGCTCAATAAATATTAATAAAAAAAAGAGTTGTCATGGTCATCGTCTCTCTTTACAGCAATAGAAACCTTAAGACACCTTGACAGGAATATAACCACAACATGTCCCTGTGTGAGAGACACAGGAATCCTAATTAGAGAAGCAGGTGATGTAACAGCAAATGAAGAACTTTAGTTGTGTTCTTTATAAGTAAGGAGTGGGCCACAAACTGAAAATAAATAGAATTGACATTTTAAATGCCTGTATTACTAAAGTATAACTGTAAGGTATTATCACACCCTTTTTACATAGGACATAATTAATTCAAAAAAGTTTGTAACTTGTCCAAGATTATATGTCAGTTAGATGGGGAGTGGGCATGTCCATAAATCTGTGTGATATGAAACACCATAGTACCTATACCTCTGGAGATTTTCTATGTGTCATTCTACCTCAAGGCTCCATTTCATCAAAAGAGGTTCCTCCTCAGAATGTATACTGTATCACTATATCAACACTACTCCCTGTTCACATTAAAACTCCAGCTCAGTGTCACCAAATAATGACAAAAAGAAATGTAAGCAAAAAGAAATGACAGCAAAAGAAAGCCACTTATTAATAAAATTCCATCTATGGACAGCATCTAAGGAAAGCAAACCTGAGTCTAAGCTGTAAAGACAGAGGTTTGATTCCCATGTCAACCACACCTTTGCTATATAACCAAGGATAATAAATTTAATTTACTTTAGTTTAAATTTCTTCATCAGTATAACAATTACCTTATAGGGTTTCATGAAAGATTAAATGATATGCTTTCTGTTTCTTTTTATCAAGTGTGTATTGTATGTCCAAAATTGTTCTAATCATATCAGGATTATTTCATATAGCCTTCCTGGCACATAATAATAGAGTGAGAATACAAACAGTGACTTCAAGTATAAATTCTTAAGCCAAGCTCTAAGTATAGACAAGATATCCAATGTCCAATTTATTCCTCAGCTCCCCACTCTAGAATACAATTCTTTACATCAAATATAGAGTGAAATAATTGAGTTCTGGGGATTCTGTGGTTTCTGTTCAGTTTCTAAAACCATATACTTTTCTCATAACCTCTTTATAAGGAGCTGCTTGTTTGCTTGTTCGTTTCCCATCGTCCCAGACCCCCAAAATAATCACACAGACTCTGCCTTCTTCCTTCCAGCATGCAGTTTAGTTTTCCTGGCCTAACTAAGTTCTGCCCTATCAATGGGCCAAGGCAGCTTCTTTATTAACCAATGGTATTCAAGCATACAGAGGAGACTCCCACATCGATAACCCAAAGTGTCTACTTTAGTGGGAAAAAAAATCCAAAAATTCTGAATACATCTGAAATTTTCTAACTCTGTTCTTGATATTATGCTTTGCTAGACAAGAATATACATGCACTTAACCAAGATAGAGCACTGATGGAAGGCCAATGCAAAGAAACCACGAAAGTAGCCAATGGCTTTTATTGGGTTATTTTATCTCTAATTGAGGAATTACTTACAGGAGCCGAAGTGATCAAAAGACAGCTGCATCACCAAAAGCATATGTGACAACTCTTGCAAGCAGGAAACCAGGGGTGCAGTGAACAATCTACAGGTAGTGAATAGCATCCTTTTTCTTAGAATACACTATACAACCTACAGGTGTCTGAACAGTATCCTTGCAGAGTGTCCTTTTCAGCAGCTTGGCTGTTCTCCACTTCTTCTTGACGGTCCACTATTCTGAGCCTATACCAGGCAGCTCAGCTTGTTTGAGAGAGTCGCTTAGCAGTCCTTACTGTTTATATGCTGGGAAGGAAGGGGCCTAGTGAATCTAGTCAGTTTCAGGAACTTGCTGAATGCTTTGCCTTGTTAGCTTCCTGAACATAATGATTTTCCCTGTTGAATGGAATGTTTCACTTTCCTTTAGTACACTTGTTTTTAACCATTCTAATGCTGCAACCCTTTAATACAGTTTCTCAGGCTGTGGTGACCCCCCAACTATAAAAATATTTCATTGCTACTTCATAACTATAATTTTGATACTTATATGAATCATAATGTAAATACCTGATAAGCAGGATATCCGATATTTGATCCTTATAAAAGAATTGTTCTATCCCCTAAGGGGTTGTGAACCACAGGTTGAGAACCAATGCTTTTTAACATACTTATGATCTAAGAGCTTTCCTCCACAATAGATGGTTATGTCTCAGAAAAAAGCAATGTATAACTTCATTACTTTTCAATTTTAATCATCCTAATTTGTGATATTTGTTTTATATTTTATAACAGGTAAAATACAGTAGTTTTATTTTCTTATTTGCAGAATTTTTAATTGCTAAGATATAATTTTGTTACTATTTTATTAAATTAGTTCTTAGAAAATTTCAAAGATGTGTGTAATGTATTTGGGTTACTTTCCTCCCAACTCTTATCTCATTCCCTTCCCTATCTACTGCTACTGCTCCTCCCAACATATACTTTCATAGCTTTTTACTTTTTTTAGGATCCATTGGTTTAATCAGGGTCATCTGTATATCCATTAAGTTTGAAACATGAATTTGAGTAAGATGGGGTAACCAGTGTGAAGAAAAATACTAGGGAAGAGAGGAGGCCATAAAATACCCGAAAAACTCAAAAGAAATCATGAGATTAAATATCTATCTAAAAAACAAAACCTATGATACATGTAAGATATGTATTTATACATATATATGTGTGTGTATACATAAGTATTGTCTATCTACATACAAATATATATATTAATATAATTTTCCCATCTATGCTGACAATGCTCTCTATAAGAGGCATAGACTATTTTACACCACGTATGAGAAACCCTCCTTTGAGTTATTGGTCAGAGATGTCCAAGAAACTCCAAAAACAGGATAAGTCATTGCTCTTTCCATTTATTGACCCCTTGAGATGATAGCTATGTCCCTATTGCTAAAAACATCATGAACTTTTGACAGGGCCCAGAGACCTAACTTGGTTCTGCCCTAAATGTCTCCTCTCTGAGGACCTGTATGACAAGAACTTTAAATCTTTGAAGAAGACACGAGGAAATAGAAAGATCTCCCATGATCTTGAGTAGGTAGAATTAACATAGTAAAAATGTCAATCTTACCAAAAGCAATCTACAGATTCAGTGCAATGCCCAGCAAATTTCTTCACAAACCTCAAAAGAACAGTACTCAACTTCAGATGGAAAAGCAAAAAACCTAGGAGAGCCAAAACAATCTGTACAATAAAGGAAATTCTGGAGGCATCATAATCCCTGACTTCAAACTCTACTACAGTGCTACAGTACTGAAAACAGCCTGGTATTGGCATCAAAACAGATAGGCAGACCCATGGAACTGAATCAAAGACCAAGATATTAATCCACACTACTACGAACACCTGTTTTTTGACAGAGAAGCAAAAAATATAAAATGGAAAAAAGAAAGTGTATTTAACAAATGGTGCTGGCATAACTGGATATCAACAAATGACATTTTTAAAATGACAACCAAACACTGAATGACCCCAATGTAGCAACTGTGAGTGACACAATCTTGAAAATATTTGCAGTAGATGCTTTGTATAGAATCTTTCTAAAAGGTAAATCATGCATCTTTTTCTTTGTCTCCATTAAGTTTGTAGTTGGAGCAAGCATAGCTGGGTCCTTGTATATATTTTGTACTTTTTATGCTAGTTTTCACTCCTAATACAATTACTATGAAAGTATTTGTTGAGGGTGAACATTTATTTTACGTATTGGCCTTTCTCAATCGATAAACTAGTCCTGTCAACATTTACCTCACACATTTTTGACAAATTAAAATACTTACATAGATTATTAACTTAAAAAAATCATTGACCAAACAATAGGTTCCCAACTTTTGACTTATTGAAAATGAATTTAGTGGACAAATGGGAACTACTTCAACTTGTAATTTTGACTTGTTTCATCCACTGTATTTTTATAAGAAAACAGAGGCTAGACATATTATAGTAGCGTTATAGAGATTCAGCATGTACCATGCATAAGTTTTATGTCTAGTAGAAATAAAGGCAGGTTTAGAACCTGAGCAGTTTGATTATTGTTTAGGATGATGATCCTGTTGATAAAGTGAGAAACAAGAGTAGTTCTCAGAATGAAGACAAGTACAAGTGATGAAAATACACTCTGAAGGAAAGGGTGCCTGAACGCAGGAATATGTGATCACCAGGATTGGTTTTGCCAGCTTGTAGTATATTAAAAACAAAACAAAACAAAACAGAATTTTGTATTGATGGCTTGCTACTATTTTAAAAATTTCTCTGTATAAATCTACTTCTTAATAACAGATCTCAAATGGATTATCTCTACTTCTTTCATTTGGCACGCATAAATGGGACATGCTTTCTTTCATTTATGCACTGCTTGGCCATAGTTAGTTCTCTAAGTGATCCAGCATTCTGCTGCCTCTCTTTCTACACTTACTCTGCTTGGTTTCATATCATGGTTATGAATTAGTTGCTGATTTATAGTTCAGTATGATTTTTAAAAATTTTATTTTACAAAGCTTCAAAAATGAATGTACAGATTTTTATCTCTTTAGTTGACTACATGTGTGTAAGGTATTTTATTATAGTCTTGAGTAGTAAACAGGAAGAGTAGACAGCTAATACACAGATTTATTATGGTGCTACCCAGTGATGTTTGCTAGATTAAATGCAGCAAATACAGTATACACTATGAAATTTCCAACTGATAATAAATTCAATTGGGTTATTATGTGGAAACCAAATGGGTCAGTGAAGTCCCTTTGAGATAAACATAGTGAAATGATAATTGAACTAGATTTTTAAAGACTAATGCAAGCTTTCCTGCTCTTCTAATGAAGAAACAGCCTTCTGATTGTGTGCTGGCCTTTTAGGGACAGAATAACATAGTAGCTAACCTCTTTCATGCTAAGACTACTGATGGGAGGAGTGGCATTTGCCTTTCATGAGATCATTTGGAGGCAGGGTTTCCTAAGCCATAGTATCATCCAGTAGTGATGAGTCATGTGATGCAAAAGGTCACATGTGTATTTGGGGAGAATCTTGTGGTTATTCTTTCAATCACTTAGGTGCTTACTTATTTATAGAAAAGTCTGCTCAAAGTTTTTGGTCTTCAGTGAGAGCATTCCAATAGACAGAAGACATGGGATCATTTTCACTATGCCAAAAGAGTTTCTAATAGTGGAAACAAGCTAAAGATCTCAGAGTTGTTTTAAAAATTTATTGATTTACTATTTGAAAAAGAAATGATCTCAGTTTCACAGAAGGGTTGTAAAGCAGAAATATGTGAAAATGTCAATGCACGTTGTAAAAACTTCAGGGGCTGTGGAAATTTTCTGTGTAATCCTGGTTTGTAAGATTTCCATGTGAGGAAAATACATTTCCAGGCCAATCCCATGGATGTCACCAGTATTTCATCAGCTTTGTCTGACCCCATAGTGCACCTGCCCCACTCTTCCCTGTATCTCTTGAACCAGCAGTGGAGCTGGGCATGACAATATCTATGTCTATATGATAATGACTGTGACTACCATATTGGCAGAATGTAGGGTCGTTAGGTTCAGCTCTTCTTTTAATCTCAACATTTTATTATTTATTTTTAATTGACAAAAACTGTATATTCATGCAAACAATGTGATATAATTGATGTATGCATACATGGCAGATGTTTAAATAAAGTAAAATAACAGTGAGGCACTTTGTAGATCTCTATAGAACTAGGAAATGGCACATAAGCAAGCAAACAGCACTGCTACTGGGAAGCAACAGGGAGAACTGATGTAGGAGAGTCTTCTGTCTATTTCATTGGTTGAATAAAGAAACTGCCTTGGCCTTTTGATAGGGCAGCACTTAGGTAGGCGGAGTGGACAGAACTGAATGCTGGGAAGAAGGGAGATGGAGAGTCGCCATGGAGCTGCCAGGTCAGACATGCTGAATCTTTTCTGGAAAGTCACAACTTCGTGGTGATATACAGATTAATAGAAATGGGTTGAATCAAGATGTGAGAGTTAGCCAATAAGAGGCTAGAGATAATGGGCCATGAAGTAATTTAATTAATACAGATTCTATGTGATTGTTTCTGGTGTAAACTAGCCGGGCAGCACAGAACAAAGGGACCTGCTCCATACAACAGTTTGGCACCCCAACGTGGTAAACTGACTCCATATAAAACCTGAGAGGGCTTTAAAAGGAGACACAAATATAGAGGTTAAACAGCTTTTTGCTGTTTGCTGGCAGTGTGCCACTGAGAGATTTTCCTGACTCAGCAATTAGAAAAAAAGCTACGCCATTTTAAAATGAAGCTTCCTGGGCCTTACCACTGGTGCAAACTCCGGCTATGGAGCATTTGTGGGTCCGGATGTTTGTGTGCCCACTCAGGGTCAGGAACAAAGTACTTGAGACCATGCCTATGGCTTGGCGCTCCCTGCCTGGGCAGGCAACAGGATCGGGTCTACTAGGCGTGCACAGGCAGGAGAGCATGGTGAATTCCTGCCACCATACATAGAGATGTTTCCAACCTGCACAGTGGTCTGTGTGGCAGAATTGGCTGTAACTCAGATAAAAAGCTCATTCTCAGAGTGCTGAGCGTGGCTACTACCTGGTGGCCCCAGAGCTAGCAGAAATGGTACGTTCACCATTTTGAAATTGGAGAGAGGCAGAGCCAACATCCAGAGCACCTGCAACCAATCTGCTTAGCATTTTAAAAGCTCTTCTAGACAGTAAAGAATTACAGATTAACAATAGGACAGATTCAGACATAAACAACTTCTAAATGAGGTTACACTGTTGAATAAATGTACATAGGCTTGGGAGAGAAAAGATAAAGAGTATACTGAGTCATAAAATAAAGTTAATGCTTTAAATAAAAATGGGTAAAGTCTTTAAAGAGACAGAATAAAGAATTAGAATAAAAATAAGCCACGTAAAAATGGAAAATTCACAGAGAGTCTGGATGCTGTATTTTATTGTGTTTTCTTTAAATTTTTGACTGTGAAGGAGCTAAGTACAGAGACAATTCTCATTATATGGGCTGCCAAGCTAAACCAGCGTGTATATTACAAAGGTATTATGACTTCAGAATTTGAGTCTGAGGATATGATGCTTTGCAAAAGAGGTCCTTCTTTTGTTTTCACAGAAGATGAGAACCTGTGGATTCCCTCCAGGCAAATATGGTTTGATAGCCCATACCCTCCTGAAAGGTTGCTGTGAACACCCTCAAAAACTTACTTTGCTCACTTGCCAACTGAGATGAACCTAGAATACAGGATACACTACAAAAGACCTGATTAACAGTGCCCCCATACAGCATGAAGCAGTTTGGAGAGAAAAAACTATGCCCATATTCCCAAATCTTGCTTATAAATGTTCTTTTACATTTAAAGGGGGATATGATATAGATATGAATAACTTGAATTGATATAGATTTTGCTTTATTGATATAAATTTAAGATCAATCTTGTTATATGTATATATATATTTCTGCTCTTGATTAAGGTATTGTGATTGTGTAGATCATTTAAAAATGCAATGTATAATTAGGAAATGTAGGTTGTTAATGGATAATCATAGATAATAGTCAAGCTTGTAGTCATGTTAGTTAGATTTTCTAGATATATAGAGATATATTTCAATTAGATAGGCATTCTTCATATCTTTCAAAGACTACAGAATATGGCATTTAAAATATTTTAATAACTTAGGGCTTTTCATGACAATGAGACTCATCTGCTCCTGGCAGCACCAGCTACTTCAAGAGGAAGATGGGCATCAAAGAGGCTCCTTATGGAGTTTGATAGCCATTTGGGCAAGAAACTGCTCTTGCCTGGACTGATACATAAACTGGACCGGCAGAACCCAGAGAGAGATGACTGCTGAACTTGCCTAAAGGTGAGATGGTCCTTCGGGGTTCCTGCTTCATGAAAGAGTCTGCAAGACATTCTGTAGGACACAGAAAAAAGTGACTGAACTGTCTCTAAAATTTTCTGCTTCAAGGAAATGTCTGCTGGATACTATGGATCTGTAGGCTGAAGATAGATGACCCAATGGTACAGAAAAACTTTCAGTGACTGTCCAGGAAGTGAGATGTCTCTGCCATTTCTAGAGTTTTGGAAGTTGCTTATTATTCACTTCATGTTTACTTAAGTAAAATTATCTCCTTCTGGAGTCTTTGTTGGAGTCGAAAACTTTATATATATAGTTTTTCTTACTTATGATAAAAGATAAAATAAATATAAATGTTGTGACTGTAATTCTTGCTTGATAACTGTTTTGTTATATGTAATTTTACTATGTTAAAATGAAAGCCCTTCTTTTTTGTTTAAACAGAAAAAGGGGAAATGGTGTAGGAGGTTCTTCTGCCCATGTGTTGCTTTCATTGGTTGAATAAAGAAACTGCCTTGGCCTTTTGATAGGGCAGCACTTAGGTAGGCAGAGTAGACAGAACTGAATGCTGGGAAGAGGGGAGATGGAGAGTTGCCATGGAGCTGCCAGGTCAGACATGCGGAATCTCCCCCAGTAAGCCAAGACTTCGTGGTGACATACAGATTAATAGAAATGGGTTGAATCAAGATGAGAGAGTTAGCCAATAAGAGGCTAGAGATAATGGGACAGGCAGTAATTTAATTAATACAGATTCTGTGTGATTATTTCAGGTGTAAGCTAGTCGGGTGGGACAGAACAAAGGGACCCACTCCATACAACAGAGAACATGTTCAGTCTTATCCAGTTTGCATATTTTTCTTTCCATCTTCTAGTCTCATGGCTTAGAGATGTTGCTACTGTTTCAGGTACACAGTTAACACTTAATTCCAGAAAGTAAACACTGAAATCAGACACATCTCTGAGCAGTAGCATGGGTAAATTTTCCATTGTCTTGAAGTCTTGTTTGTAGTCTCTGCTTTCCCATCTTCACATTCTCCTTCATTGAGACTTTGCTGTTGTTCTTTAAAGAACAATTTTATTGATGTATCAAAATGTAAATGACTTTTGCTCTTCTGATTCTATATGCTTTGCTTTATAATATTATTAAAACACTGAAATTTTTAAATGGAATATACTAAAGTTTCTCATCCTAGCTTTAGTTTCAGAAAGGAAAGGAAAAAACTTTATTCACAAACTGTTCCAATTCTGATTTTGTTTGGTATGATGCAGGTCTTATTTCATTTAGACAGAGCTGTTTTTGAACATTTACAACATACATGTATTTTCCTCAAAGTCTCACAAAACAGGGGATAAGATTTTGTCTGCTTCAACACTCATCCCCACTTTGAGATTGGTTTCATTTTGTTCAGAAGGAAGCATCCTTGTACAGCTGGGTGGAACACCTTTCCAAGAGTCATGACTAAAGAAAAAGAAAATATTTTCTGGTTCAGTTGTGGCAACAAAAGAAAAAAGGATAAATAAAAGCTTACCTTTTCCTTTTTTTTCCATGCATTGTTTTGTTTTATTTTTTCCATTCAAGAACATAATTAAAGAAATAAAATTTTTTTTCCTTTCTTCCCCTTCTCCCGGTCCCCTCCCACTACCTCCCCACCCCTCCTCCCTCCCCCTTCTTCCTTGAAAGAGGGCATGGTGCCCTGCCCTGTTGGAAGTCCAAGGCCCACCCCCATCCCTCCTGGCCTAGGAAGGAG
>PVIU01030092.1:0-16574 GCA_004026605.1 Ondatra zibethicus | reverse complement strand
GAAAAGGGGAGGGGGAGTGGGGAAGCGGGAGGGAAATGGGAGGAGCGGAGGAGGTGGAAATTTTGAATGGTACTATTTATAATGCAATAATAAAAAATTAAATGTGGAAAAATAAAGATTTAAGAAGCGCTTAGCATTTTAAGAAGTGCTCCTGAACAGTAAAGAATTACAGATACACAATAGGACATATGCAGATATGAAAGACCTCTAAATGGGTCACAGTGTTGGATAAATGTACATAGGCTTGGGAGAGAGAAGATAAAGTGTATGAAGAGGTATACAAGAAAGTAGATGGCTTATAAAAAAAGTGTTTAAAATGACAGAGTACAGATAGTCATAGATTAAAGGGATAAAAATAATAAAACAAATATTAAAAAGTAATAGAGTAAAAACAAGTGACATAAAGATGAAATACGCACAGAGTATGGATTATGTATATTATTGTGTTTTCTTTGAATTTTTTGACTGTGAAGAAGCTAAGTACAGAGAGACATTTCTTTGCATGGGCTGCTAAGCTGAACCAGCATGTATATTATGAAGGTATCTTGACTTCAGAATATGGATCTAAAGATACATTCCTTTGGAAAAGAGGTTCTTCTTTTGTTTCCACAGAGGACGAGAATCTGTATTTGTTCCCAGACTCATATGGTTTGATGGACCAAGACCACCTGAAAGGTCACCTTCAACATCCTTCAAAAAATTAATTTTCCCAATAATCAGCAGGAAGCAATTTGGAGGTTACTATACCCAAATTCTCAAATATTGTTTATAAATATTTCTTTATATTTAATGGGGGATATTCTATAGAGATGTTCATTGGTATGGATTTTGGTTTATTGTTGCAAATTTAAGGTCAATCTTGTTATATGTATATTTCTGCTCTTGATTAAGGTATTGTGATTGTATATTTCATTTAAAAATATAATATATAATTAAGGAGTATAGGCTAATAGATAATCATCTATAATAGTCAAGCTTGTAGTCATGTTAGTTAGATGTTCTAGATGTACAGAGATGTATTTCAGATAGATAGGTATTCTTCAAATCTTTCAAAGACTAAAGAATATGGCATTTAAAATGTTTTAAGAATTTAGGGTTTATCACGACAATGAGACACATCTGCTCCTGGAAGCTCCAATCAACTTCAAAAGGAAGATGAGCATCAAAGAGTCTCCTTATGGAACCAGTTAGCCATCGGGCAAGTAACTGCTCTTGCCTGGACTGCTTGATGAACTGGACATGCAGGACCCACAGGGAAATGACTGCTGAACTTGCCTAAAGGTGAGACTGTCCTTTGGGGTTTATAGTACATGAAAGAATCTGCCAGATGTTCTGCAAGACACAGAGGAAAGTGACTGACAAACTGCCAATATAGGCAGAACTGTCTTTGAAATTTCCTACTTGATGGAAAAGTCTATTGGATACTATTGGCCTGTATGCTGAAAACATTCCCCAACAGTAAAGAATAGCTTTGGGTTACTGATCAGACAGCAAGATGTCTCTGTCATTTCTAGAGTTTTGGAAGTTGCTTACAATGTACTTCCTCTTTACTTAGGTAATTTTATATCCTTCTGTAGTCTTTGATGGAGTTGAAGTATTTAGTTATAGTTTCCCTTAGTCACAATAAAAGATGAAATAAATACAAATATTATAACTATAATTCTTGTTTGATAACTGTTTTGTTATATGTAATTTTACTGTATTGACGCTTGCAAAAATTTAAGTCCTGCTGAAGAAAACCCCAAAACGCAGCATCCTAAAATTTCTAACACCTTTGGAACAGTATGGAGTGACTTTCATGAATAAATTCATTTTTCTTTACATAATGAGTAGTACTTTGAATATCATTTCAATAACAAATGAGATAGCATTACGGATATGGGGAACTATTAAAATGACATAATTTTTCATGAAGTCTCTAAATATAATCCTATGTGAACCAAACCCTAGCTCTTACTACTGATTGTAATATTTTAAAATTCTCAACCTCATGCTCAAAAACTCATTTTTTTGCTTAGTTTCCTATTTTACTTTAATGAAAAAAATGCCTGTATAGTGAAAACATTGTCAATTTAGTTCATGTGTCTTGACATTATGAACAGATCCACAAAAGCAGCTTTCTATTTTGCACCACTAATATACACTTTAGATGAATATTTAAAATTAAGAATTCTGTTAGCAGGATAAGAAGTTAAATGGAAATATAAAAAAAAAGAATGAGCATTACTACTTACACAAACTGTTGATTCTAATATAAATAATCAGCCCCATAAATTAAAAATAATTAGATTTTATTTATTTTAAATCATGAAAAAAAGGGAAAACTGATACTTAATAGGTTTTCTGCCCTCAAATGATAGGTTACTCCACTGACACAGTTAGTCAGATCAAGCCAAATTGAAAAAGTAAAACAATGGGTTTATTTGAGCAAAGCAGCTCCTGGGGCAAAGACAGAGGCTAGAGAAGCTACTCACCTAAACTAAAGCACCGAGATTATATAGGTTATACGTGAGGAGATGATGATCTGTCTGCCACAAGATGGGTTTATGCCCAAGTATGATTAAAAGCAGAACAACTTAGGTTGTGACTTGGGCAGCTGGCAACATCAAGGGAAGAAGTTGCAGTACCCACCAAGAATGTAGAACTGGCCTGTTTGGTATCTTCCCTCTTTTTGAATATTTTGTGCAGGTGGGGTTCAGAGAGAAAGAAAGAAAGGAATGGGGCTTCTCAGAACATGCAGGGGTGAGCTGGAGGTTCTAACCAAATAATAATAAATAAATAAATATGGCATAAATTAAAAACTATTTACCATGTATAAACACTGTCTGACAGATGAAACTCAATGTAAAAGTATACAGTTGGTAATAATAATAAACTTACTTTTTAATCATACAGCTAAAATAAAATGAATTTTATATGAAAAATATTTGAAACAAAATAAATAATAAAATTATTTAAATATATATAGCCAAATATTTTACTTAATAAAAAGTTAAATTGAAATTTAATTAACATAACCAAATAAATATTAAGGAGATTCTTTAGAAAACAATTACATTATCATAAAAATTTATTTAATAGGTAACTAAATGTTTAAGTAGTTTGAAAGGCGTGATTTTTCAACAGTATAAAAAAGGAAAATTACTTCAGATATCCAGTTCCTAAATATTGTATGCATAAAGCTAAGAATATAAAATATGAGTCTGTCTTACATAGGCTAAATCCCAAAACTCTATATGGAGCTTCACTTAATTATTTTTGTTCACTTGATATGTGATGATCAGCATTAAAAGAAAAAATATCAAGAAGATAGAAAATTGTCTTCATGTTTAAATCATGCAACATTCTTCTACATGACCCAAGTTAATTTTCTTCATGTCAGGTAGTTCACGACTAACTTCCTATAACTCTAACGTCAGACCTCTTCAAGACTCTGTGGTTACCAATGACATGTAATAAAAAATAAAGTTGAAGAAGAAAGAAAACAAAATTTAAAAAGTATGGAATTATTTATATTATTCCAGTTATTGAGGTTCATTAATAATTTTAACTATTTTTTGAGTAACAAGTGAAGAGATACCTAGACACCAGCAACTATAATAAAGGAATGCATTTCATTGGGACTGGTTTGCAGTTCAGAGCCTTAGTCTATTATCAACATGGTGAGCATCATAGAAGCATGGAGGCAAAAATGGTGACAGAGAGGATCTGAGAGTTCTATATTCATATACACGGGTGGCAGTAAGAGACCTTGAGCCACAATGCCTGACTTAAGCATCTGAAACCTCAAAATCTACTCCCAATGACACACTTCCTCCCAAAGGCCGCAACTACTACAATAAGGACATATCTCCTAATAGTGCAAATCTCTATGGGCCTATAGGGGGCATTTTTATTCAAACCACCATATTCTACTTCCTGATCCACATAGTCTTTTAGCCATAACATAATGCAAAACACATTTAATCCAACTTAAATATCCCCATATAATAGTCTCAAACTTGTTTAAAATTATACAGTTCAAAGTCTCTCATATGCATGCAATCACTTAAGGATAATCCTCTGTGAAATCAAAATGAAAAGCAGATCACATACTTACAACATATAATGGCACAGTATATATATAAACATTACAATAGTGAGGAAGGAAGACTGAAAACCAGCTGGACAAACTTCAAATTATCTTCATGTCTGATGCCAAAGAACTCTTCATATCTTTAACTCCTTTTAGCTTTGTTGACTGCAACACAGTTTTTTCATGGCCTGGTTCCACTCTTTGTTAGCAGCTTTCCTTGGAAGGTATCCCTTGGCTCTGGTATCTCCAACATCTTAGAGTATCCAAGGCAATCCAGGATTCACCTTCACAGCTTCATATAATGACAATTCTGGGCCTCCATGCAGGGACATCCTTGAAACAAACCTGTTCTCAGTAGCAACTTTACTTAGCCACGGAGGGAGATTATTACATAACCATTTATTCTATCCTTGACTCTGAAGCCAGAACTATGTGACTGAAGCTGCCATGTTCTACTGCTTATTGGGTCTGGAACATGGTGCCCACATTCAATTTCATCTTCACCAGTTTTCTGTTTTTGATAATTTTCTTCACTATCTAATCTTGGTTGTCATGGAACTTGCTCTGTATACCAGGCTAGCCTTGCACTCAGACATCTATTTACCTCTGCTTCCTGAGTACTGGGATCAATGATGGGTATTAGCATCCCTACACCTAAGCTTTTCTTTAATATTTTATACAAGTTAGAAGCTCAGCAATGTGGAGTCTTGCCCTAAGGTCACCACACCCTTTATTTCATTTAGTGTCAGGCTTTTCTTTAAACATTTTCCTTGTCCTCCATTCTCCTCAAACTGTATATTTCGTACATTTTATTACTCAGATTGTTCCTTTTCATTATAGATATGCATAACACTGGCATTAATAACTAAGTAACAATTAACACCAAAAGTAGTTAATTTATAACACTTCAACCTAGTCTCATGCAAATTTTTTGTACAAAGGTAAAAGCAGATATGTTCTTCACCAATATATCATAAGAACGTTCTCTGGGGCACATACTAAAGTTTTTCTGCTCTGCAACATCTTTAACCAGAACCTCAAATTTCAAATCATTCTCAGTACCACTGTCTTTCATCCTCCTACTAGTGTGACCTA
Organism: Ondatra zibethicus; assembly: GCA_004026605.1. Lineage (NCBI taxonomy): Eukaryota > Metazoa > Chordata > Mammalia > Rodentia > Cricetidae > Ondatra > Ondatra zibethicus. The sequence goes on along the minus strand of PVIU01030092.1, from coordinate 11,404 downwards.
AGAAGCCGTGCTTAAAACATTCCACTGCTTTCCAAACCCTGAAAGTCTCTATTCCTCTAATCAAAATGTGGTCAGTACTGTCACAGAAATACCACAATTTCTGGTATCAAATTCTGTCTTTGTTAAAATTTTGTATTTCTGTGAAGAGACACCATGTCCATGGCAACTCCTACATAGGAAAACACTTTATTGGGACTGGCTTACAGTTCAGAAGTTCAGTCCATGATGAGCATGATAGGAAGCATGATGGCATGCAGGCAGATGTAGTGCTGGATAAGGGCTGAGAGTGCTACATCAGGATCTGCAGGCAGCAGGAGATAGGGTAATCCTTTGCACCTGACGTGAGCTTCTGAAACCTAAAAGTCCATCCCCCATGGCATACTTTCTCCAACAATGCTGCTCCTGCTATAATAAGGCCACACCTCCTAATATTGCCACTCTCTATGATCCTATGGGGACACTTTTATTTAAATTACCACTTGTAAATTATGATTTATGTACATAAAGTCATATGTTTATTATAATGAAATATATGTAGTTAATATTAATACACTATGGCAGAAAAACTCTTCTTACTCTACTGCCAAAAAACATAGTAGTCAATCTGAAGCATAAGTCATAGCCAAAAAGTAAAGTAAAACTTGAATCTATTGTCTCAAACAGAGACTTAAACCACTTTAGATTCGATGAATTTTGCTAAACCTAGTAAACCAAAGCTTCATTGCTCAGAAGTCTCAAATAACTTTGAGGTTTTTTGCAAAGTGATATAGGAAAGAAGTCCGTTGTCACAGCCATTTCAAATAAGAGGTTTATATACCCACTGTGAAAGACAGTAGTAGAAGTAAGCCTTATCTCTTCCAGTATATTATAATTAAAATTGCCTTCTTCATTTCTGGGTAATGTGGCTGGACATATTCCCTGCAATGTTTCATCACAAACTGGAATAAATAGAAATTTTCTACCAACAATGACATTGTTTATACATTGTAAAAATATAATAAATTTAATAAATGTAGTATTTCACATTTGCTCATGCCCTCATATTCCTGGAAAAGTTAAAAACTAAGCTCTGAAAATATCTAACTTCCATTAATGCTGTGTTAATATTTTCTAAAACACAAAATATTAATACTTGATATACATTTAAAACTCAATTAATAAACAATGAAACAACACAATTAATAAAGACATTATAACCTCATGGTATATTCTAGTTAGAACTCCTAAGCATGATATATAAAACAATGCATGTCTGACTAGTGCAATTAAATAAATAAAACTTATGGACATGATCTAATTTTCAAAGGTAATGATTTAGATTTATATTGCTATGGTGGAGATCAACCACTGCATTCTGAGGAAACATTTATCTACTTGGCCAAATCCTTGAACATTGTTTTGGTATAATTTCATATAGCTGACTATGGTTTCAATCCCTCTTATTCCTGCCTCCCTCTTGAGTGTTGTCCTGCTTTTTAAACAATAAAGTAAAATATGTAATGTGAAATAAGAAAAATTTCTTGTATTAACATTTACGTTTAAGTTATAATTCTATGTGCAGAAGTTTCTTGGTGACATAATGAATCTAAAGCAATATAAATTAAACAGAAATAAAGAAAGCAAAACTGATACATATAGCAACTATTGTCAACTAAAATGTCTTATACTAACAACCTATTTATCATTATAGTATAGCACAATCAATTTTGAAAATAGCGCTGCCTAATAAAATTTGGCACATGCATTAGACTGTAAGGTATACTTATAAAAGAAGGCAAGGAAAAGCTAATTTGATCAGTAAAGTTATGAGCTATAATTGACCCAGATTACTTGTTATTTATATACCAAAAGGGAAAGTATCCAAGTGTGACAGCTTCCCATTGTCCTTGTTGCATAAATAACAGAGCAACACTTAGAGAGTGGAGATTACTACAGTATGAATAATATGGCTATTGCTTCATGAAAGAGCAATTCTATCCCACCATGAAGTGATTTTACAATTTACAACTCTAATCTAAAATAAGCAGATTAGAAAGCCTAAAGTATAACCCAAACCTCACAGACAATTGTAAAGTAACATAAACACTCTCTTGGGAGAAGTAAATATATGAGTCAACTCTTCCTGCCTCCTGACCCAAATAGTCTAGGAGAAGTATTCTTCAAAGACTCATTATAATTGCCTCTAAGGATTTGCTTCATGTCCACAGACATAGGTGCACAATTGATGTCCTGTTACTTTCTGCATATTCCATTAAACTTGTTCCTATAAGTAATTCAAAGAAATGTGGTACAAGGTCAAGATCAATAATTACAATACTTGGCATGTAACAGAACTTTGAAAAACATGCATTTACATATCACAAATTAAGTGGGCAAGAAAGTTGTAGTATATTAACAAAAATTTTTATATAGTGTTCACTATATAAAATACTAAAATTGTAACAATACAGAGATTTGTTGAATATGCTTTCTTTTTTCCATTTGATATTTTTTTGCTTCTTTATCAAATATCAGGTGTTCAAAGATATGTGGATTGATATCTGCATTTTCTATTTGGTACCATTGGTCCTCCTGTCTGTTCTTATGCCAGGACCAGGCTGTTTTCAGTACTGTAGCTCTGTAGTAGAGTTTGAAGTCAGGGATTGTGATGCCTCCAGAAGTTCTTTTGTTGCCCAGGATTGTTTTGGATATCCTAGGTTTTTTGCTTTTCCAAATGAAGTTGAGTACCGTTCTTTCAAGTTCTTTGAAGAATTTTGATGGGATTTTGATGGGCATTCCGGTGAATCTGTAGATTGCTTTTGGGAGGATTGCCATTTTTACTATATTAATTCTGCCTACCCAAGAGCATGGGAGGTCTTTCCATTTTCTGGTGTCTTCTTCAATTTCTTTCTCAAAGATTTAAAGTTCTTGTCATACAAGTCTTCCACTTGTTTGGTTAGAGTTACTCCGAGATATTTTATGCAGTTTGTGGCTATTGTGAAGAGTGTTGATTCTCTGATTTCTTCCTCAGCCCTTTTATAGTCTGTGTACAGGAGAGCTACTGAATTTTTGAGTTAATCTTGTATCCTGCTACATTGCTGGATGTGTTTATGAGTGTAGAAAAATGAAAATAGACCATGTCTATCACCATGTACAAAATTCAAATCTAAATGGATCAAAGACTTCAATATAAAGCCAGCCACACTGAACCTTATAGAAGAGAAAGTGGGAAGTACACTTGAAGGCATTGACACAGGGAACCACTTCCTAAATAGAACCCCAGCAGCACAGACACTGAGAGAAAAAAATTAATAAATGGGACTTCCTGAAACTGAAAAGCTTCTGTAAAGCAAAGGACATGGTCAACAGGACAAAATGACAGCCTACAGAATGGGAAAAGGTCTTCACTAACCCCACATCAGACAGATGTCTGATCTCCAAAATATACAAGGAACTCAAGAAATTGGATACCAAAAGAACACATAATCCAATAAAAAAATGGAGTACAGACCTAAACAGAGAACTCTCAACAGAGGAATGTAAAATGGCTGAAAGACACTTAAGGAAATGTTCAACATCCTTAGTCATCAGAGAAATGCAAATCAAAACATCTCTGAGATTCTATCTTACACCTGTAAGAATAGCCAAGATCAAAAACAATGATGACAACTTATGCTGGAGGGGTTGTGGGGGAAAGGGAACAGTTCTGCATTGCTGGTGGGAATGCAAGCTGGTACAACCCCTTTGGATGTCAGTGTGGTGATTTCTCAGAAAATTAGGAACCAGCCTTCCTCAAGACCCAGTAATACCACTTTTGGGTATATATCCAAAGGATGCTCAATTGTGCCACAAGGACATGTGCTCAACTATGTTCATAGCAGCTTTGTTTGTCATAGCCAGAAACTGGAAACAACCTAAATGCCCCTTGATCGAAGAATGAATAAAATAATGTGGTAAATTTACACAATGGAGTACTAGACAGCAGAAAAAATAGCAGCTTGAGTTTTGGAGGAAAATGGATGGAACTACAAAGCATTATTTTGAGACAGAAAGACAATTATTAAATGTTCTCACTCATAGGTTGTTTTTATACATAAGGCAAAGAAAACCAGCGTACAAACCACAATCCCAGAGAACTTAGACAACAATAAGGACACTAAGAGAGACTTACATAGATATAATCTACATGGGAAGTAGAAAGTATAAAAAGACAAGATCTCCTGAGTAAATTGGGAGCATAGGGACCTTGGGGGAGGATTGAAGGAGGGAGGGGAGTGGCATGGAGGGGAGCAGAAAAAAATGTAGAGCTTAATAAATATCATGAAAAAAAAGAGAAGATTAGCAAAGGCCGTGCACAAGAATGACAAATATTTCATGAAGCATTCTATACTCTTATCCTAAATATCCTTCAGCTGGCAACTTGCCACATGTTGTGTCACAACCACTCACCTGTCCTTAACAACCCAAGAGAGTGGATGAAATCTGTCTCTCTCCTTTTAAGGATCACATCCACAGACTTGAAGCCATTCCTTAAGCCTAGTAACCCAAAGCTATTTTTGGAGTGAATTGCCACAACCCTTACCCCTTCTGTCTAAATTAGAAGGTTCTTATCTAATACAAAACTATATACAATAATAACAAATACGAAGTGTTTACAGGAGAAAGGAAAGGTAATAACATATACAAAAACTGAAACTACAACCAACATGAGCAACATCAAGTAAGAAACACATACCAAACGTCTAGGCTATATGTAATTGGCAGATAATAGATTATTGTGATATCTGTCCTATCCTAAAGAGTCTAAGTCTTGTACCTAAAATGTCTTAGCTAAGATATGAGAGGATAATAATTGTGACTATCTAATATTCAATCCCATCAAAGACATGAGAAAGAAAGTAATATTACCTGAGAAAGCAGGAAGTGGAAGCAAGTAACTTCCAAAAGATGCAAGAAATGAAAGAATCCAGTTAGATAGTCACCCAAAGACTCTCTGTAACATTGGAGAAACCAACTTTGTCTATAGGCCTAGAATACCTTTCAGATGATTTTCAGAAGCAGGAAAATTTGAAAGACTCTCTTACCATGTCTTAGTAAGTTTCAGCAATCATATATCCTTGTTTCCTGCTTGACCAGATTGTACAGCTTGCTTACTGTCAGAAGTTGAAGTAAGTGGAGTTCTTTCCCCAATAGGCCAGAATTGACAGGAAGAAAATGAATATTTAGTTTCTGCAGTGTCCATTCTTCCTTTGGGAGTAGATTGGTGCTGCAAGGAGTGGGCTGCTTGTTGTCCCAGTGGCCCCAATAGCTTGCACCCAAATAACCACACAGAAACTATATTAATTAAAACACTGCTTGGCCATTAGTTCTAGCCTCCTATTGGCTAACTCTCACATCTTGATGTAACCCATTTCTATTAATCTGTGTTTACCACGAGGCTTACAGGGAAAGATTCAGCATGTCTGAGCTGTCAGCTCCATGTCGGCTCTCTGTCTGTGCTTTCTTCCTCCCAGAATTCAGTTCTGTCTACTCCGCCTACCTAAGTTCTGCCTTATTAAAAGGCCAAGGAAGTTTCTTTATTCAACCAATAAAAGCAACACATAGACAGAAGAACCTCCTACACCATCTCCCCTTTTTCTGCTTAAGCAAAAAGGAAGGCTTTAATTTTAACATAGTAAAAATACAAATAACAAAACAGTTATCAAGCAAGAATTACAGTTACAATGTTTATATCTATTTTATGTTTTATCATAACAAAGGAAAACTATAACTATAATTATCTATTCTTCACCTCTATCAAAGACTTCAGAAGGATAAAATACTACCTAAGTATACAGAAAGTGCATTGTAAGCAAATACCAGAACTCTAGAATTGACAGAGACATCTCGCTGCCTGGACAGTCACCCAAAGTTCGTCTGTACCATTAGGGAATCCATCTTTAGCCTACAGGCCTATAGTATCCAGCAGACACTTCGATGAAGCTGGAAATTTCAAAGACAGTTCAGTCACTTTCTTCTGTGTCCTGAAGAATGTCTGGAAAGCTCTTTCATGAAGCAGGAACCCTGAAGGATCTTCTCACCTATAGGTACTGCATGTGGGTACTACATGTCCAGTGAAGCAGTCCAGACAAGAGCAGTTTCTTGCCCAAATGGCTAGCAAACTCCATAAGGAGCCTCTTCAATGCCCATCATCCTCTTGAAGTAGCTTGGTGCTGCCAGGAACAGACAAGTCTCATTGTCATGAAAAGGCATAAGTTATTAAAACATTTTAAATGCCATATTCTGTAGTCTATGAAAGATATGAAGAATGCCTATTTAATTGAAATATATCTCTATATATCTATAAAATCTAACATGACCACAAGCTTGACTATTATAGATGATTAACTATTAACTTATATTTCTTTATTTATTTTTTTATTTTTTATTATTTTTTAATTTTAATTTTTATTTTTTTCCCATTCAAAAACATAATTAAATAAATAAAATTTTTACATTTCTTCCCCTTCTCCCGGTCCCCTCCCGCTACTCCCCACCCCTCTGCCCTTCCCCTTCTTCCTTAAAAGAGGGCATGGTGTCCTGCCCTGTTGGAAGTCCAAGACCCACACCCCTCCCTCCCGGCCTAGGAAGGTGTGCATCCAAAAAGACTCAGTTCCCAAAAGATAATACATGCAGAAGAGTTAGGTCCTGGTGTCATTGTTGATGGCTTCTCCGTCCGCCCCCTTTCGCCACCACGTTCAGAGAGTCTGGTTTGATCATATGCTCATTCAGTCCCAGTCCAGCTGGATTGGTGTGCTCCCATTAGTTCAGGCACACTCTCTCAGTAGGTGGACCAGCCCCTCACGGTCCTAACTTCCTAACTCATCTTCTCCCACCTTCTGCTCTTCACCTGCACCTTGGGGGCTCAATCCATTGCTCTGATGTGAATGTGGGTCTCTGTCTCTATCTCCATCCATCGGATGAAATTTCTATAATGGTAATCAAGATAATCATCAAGTGACTATGGTACAAGGCTAGTTCTGGCACCCTCTCCTCTGCTGCCTGAATACCTAGCTGGGGACATGCCCGTGGACACCTGGGATCCCCAGGGCCAAGTATCTTGCCAACCCTAAAATGATTCTCTTAATGTAGATATCTTATACCCTTCTCCAATGTCCACCTTTCTTCCATCTCCACCCTCCCACTCACCCAAGCTCTCCCCAGTCCTTCTCCCTTCCCCTTCCCCCTTTCCCCTTCCCCTACTCCTTAACCCCCACCTCTATCCCTGCCCCCGGGCTTCCAACAATTGCCTGATGATCTTGTTTGCTTCCAAATTCCAGGAGGATCTGTATATGCTTTCTTTGGGTTCACCATGCTATTCGGCTTCGCTGGGTTTGTGAGCTAAGTGCTTAGTGTCCTTTATTTTATTGCTAGGATACACTAACGAGTGAGTACATACCATAATCATCTTTCTGGGCTTGGGTTATCTCACTCAGGATAGCATTTTCTATTTCCTTCTATTTGCATGCAAAATTCAAGATGTCATTTTTTTTACCGCTGAGTAGTATTCTAATGAATATATAATCCACACTTTCTTGATCCATTCTTCCATTGAGGGGCACCTAGGTTGTTTCCAGGTTCTGGCTATTACAAACAATGCTACTATGAACATAGTTGCACAAATGCTTTTGTAGTATGATTGGACTTCTCTTGGGTATATTCCCAAGAGTGGTATTGCTGGATCCTGAGGTAGGTTAATTCCCAATTTCCTGAGAAACCGCCACACTGAATTCCAAAGAGGTTGCACCAGCAATGGATGAGAGTTCCCCTTACACCACATCCTCTCCAGCATAGGCAATCGTTTGTGTTTTTGATTTTGGCCACTCTGACAGGTGTAAGATGGTATCTCAAAGTTGTTTTGATTTGCATTTCCCTGATCGATAAGGAAGTTGAACATGACCTTAACTATCTTTTGGCCATTCGTACTTCTTCTGTTGAGAATTCTTGGTTCAGATCATTAACCCATTTTGTAATTTGGTAATTTAGAATTTTAATGTCTATTCCTTCAGTTCTTTGTATATTTTGGAGATCAGACCTTTGTCTGATGTGGGGGTCAGTGAAGATCTTCTCCCATTCAGTAGGATGCCTTTTTGTCTTAATGACTGTGTCTTTTGCTTTACAGAAGCTTCTCAGTTTCAGGAGGTCCCATTTGTTCATTGTTGCTCTTATTGTCTGTGCCCTTGGGGTTTTACACAAGAAGTCTCCCGTGACCACGTACTGAAGACTACTTCCCAATTTCTCTTCTATCAGGTTCAGTGTGGTTAGATTTATGTTGAGGTCTTTAATCCATTTAGACTTGAGTTTTGTGCAGGGTGATAGATAAGGGTCTAATTTCATTCTCCTACAGGTTGACATCCAGTTATGCCAGCACCATTTGTTGAAGATGCTTTCATTCTTCCATTGTAGAGTTTTAGCCTCTTTGTCAAATATGAGGTGTTCATAGGTTTGTGGATTAATATCCGGGTCTTCGATTCGATTCCATTGGTCAACAGCTCTGTTTTTATGCCAATACCAAGCTGTTTTCATTACCATAGCTCTGTAATAGAGTTTGAAGTCAGGGATGGTAATGCCTCCGGAAGTTCCTTTATTATATAGGATTGTTTTGGCTATCCTGGGCTTTTTGTTTTTCCATATAAAGTTAGTTATTGTTCTCTCAAGGCCTATAAAAAAATTTTGTTGGGATTTTGATGGGGATTGCATTGAATCTATAGATGGCCTTTGGTAGAATTGCCAGTTTTACTATATTGATCCTTCCAATCCAGGAGCATGGGGGATCCTTCCATTTTCTGGTATCCTCTTCGATGTCTTTCTTCAAGGTCTTAAAGTTCTTGTCAAATAGATCTTTACTTCCTTGGTTAGTGTTACCTCAAGATATTTTATGCTATTTGTGGCTATCGTGAAAGGTGATGTTTGTCTGATTTCCCTCTCTGTTTCTTTATCCTTTGTGTATAGGAAGGCTACTGATTTTTTTGAGTTGATTTTGTATCCTGCCACTTCACTGAAGGTATTTATCAGCTCTAGATGTTCTTTGGTAGAGTTTTTGGAGTCACTTATGTACACTATCATATCGTCTGCAAATAACAAAAGTTTGGCTTCTTCCTTTCCCATTCGAATCCCCATGATATCCTTATTTTGTCTTATAGCTATTGCTAGGACTTCAAGCACAATATTAAAGAGATATGGCGACAGTGGACAGCCTTGTCTTGGTCCTGATTTTAGTGGAATCGCTTTGAGCTTCTCTCTGTTTAATTTGATGTTAGCTGTCGGCTTGCTATATATTGCTTTTATTATACTTAGATATCATCCTTGTATCCCTAATCTCTCCAAGACCTTTATCATAAAGGGGTGTTGAATTTTGTCAAATAATTTTTCAGCATCTAATGAAATGATCATATGTTTTTTTCTTTCAGTTTATTTATGTGATGAATTACATTGATAGATTTTCATATGTTGAACCAGCCCTGCATCTCTGGGATGAAGCCTACTTGATTATAATGGGTGATTTTTTAAATGTGTTCTTGGATTCGGTTTGCCAGTACTTTATTGAGAATTTTTGCATCAATGTTCATAAGTGAGATTGGTCTATAATTCTCTTTCTTGGTTGTGTCCCTGTGTGGTTTTGGTGTCAGGGTAATTGTAGCTTCATAAAATGAGTTTGGCATTGTTCCTTCAGTTTCTATTATGTGAAACACCTTAAGGAGTATAGGTATTAGCTCTTCTTGGAAGTTTTGGTAGAATTTTGCATTAAAACCATCTGGTCCTGGGCTTTTTTTGTTGGGAGGTTTTTGATGACAGCTTCTATTTCCTCATGACTTATAGGTCTATTTAAACTGTTAATCTGGTCTTGATTTAATTTTGGTATGTGGTATTTATCTAAAAAACTGTCCATTTCTTGTACATTTTCCAATTTTGTGGCATACAGGCTTTCGTAGTAAGACCTAATGATTCTTTGAATTTCCACATTGTCTGTTGTTATGTCCCCCTTTTCATTTCTGATCTTGTTAATTTGAGTGTTCTCTCTCTGCCTTTTGATTAGATTGGATAAGGGTTTGTCGATTTTGTTGATTTTCTCAAGGAACCAGCTCTTCCTTTCATTGATTCTTTGGATTATATTTTGTCTCTATTTTGTTTATTTCAGCCCTCAGTTTGGTTATTTCCAGTCTTCTACTCCTCCTGGGTGAATCTGCTTCTTTTTTTTCTAGAGCTTTCAAGTGTGCTGTTAAGTCACTAATGTGTGCTTTCTCTGTTTTCTTTATGTGAGCACTAAATGCTATGAACTTTCCTCTTAGCACTGCTTTCATAGTATCCCATAGGTTAGTGTATGTTGTTTCTGTATTTTTGTTGAATTCAAGGAAGACTTTAATTTCTTTCTTTATTTCTTCCTTGACCCAGGAGTGGTTCAGTAGTTGACTGTTGAGTTTCCATGAATTTGTATGTTTTTGGGGGGAGGAACTGTTGTTACATTCTAACTTTACTCCACGGTAATCCGACAAGACTCCAAATTTTTTGTATCTGTGGATGTTTGCTTTGTTACCAAGTATGTGATCAATTTTTGAGAAGGTTCCATGAGATGCTGAGAGAGAAGGTATATTCTTTCCTGTTTGGGTGGAGTGTTCTATAGATGTCGATTAAATCCATTTGATTCATTACATCTGTTAATTCTCATATTTCTTTGTTAAGTTTCTGTCTGTTTGACTTGTCCATTGGTGAGAGAGGAGTGTTGAAATCTCCTACTATTAGTGTGTGGGCTTGATGTGTGCTTTGAGTTCTAGTAATTTTTTTTAATATGTGGGTGCTTTTATATTAGGGGCAGAGATATTCAGGATTGAGACTTCATTTTGATGAATCTTTCCTGTTATGAGTATGAAGTGTCTATCTCCATCTCTTCTGATTGATTTTAGCTTGAGATCGATTTTGTTAGATATTAGTATAGCCACACCTGCTTTTTTCTTATGGCCGTTTGATTGAAAAACCTTTTCCCAACCCTTTACTCTGAGATAATGTCTGTCTTTGTGGTTGAGTTGTGTTTCTTGTAAACAGCAGAATGTTGGATCCTGTTATTGTATCCATTCTCTTAACCTGTGTCTTTTTATAGGTGAGTTGAGTCCATTGATATTAAGAGTTATTAATGACCAGTAGTTGTTCATACCGGTTAATTTCATTTTGTGGTAGTGTTTGTGTGTCTCTCTTCTTTGAGTTGAGGTGGTGTAGGGTTGTTAGCTGACTGTGTTATTATGGGTGTCGTTAGCCTTCCTTAGTTGTGGTTTACCTTCTAGTACTTTCTGTAAGGCTGGGTTCGTGGCTACATATTGCTTAAATTTGTTTTTATCCTGGAATATCTTGTTTTCCCCATCGATGGTGAAAGAAAGCTTTGCTGGGTATAGTA
>PVIU01030091.1:0-16575 GCA_004026605.1 Ondatra zibethicus | reverse complement strand
CTGGATGTTGATATTTTAAATATGTAAAGTTCATTACTCATTTGGAAAATGCAGTGAGCAACACTTCATTGGCTGAATGCTCAGCAGAGTAAGTAACATAAGCTATGATTAGGGAACACTATCAATGCGCCCTCTGGATTAGTCCCCCTCCCCCTGCCTTTAAATCAGATGAGCTCCCAGAAATCAATTATAGAAATGGTCCCAGACTGAAAGACGTTGATAACTGGGTTTGTAAGAAGAAATTTTAAAACATAGCTTGTGATAGACAGTCATTTTGAAAGGTTGTCAGGGCCATAAAACCGGAAGGGTCACTAGAATCATACATCATTACACCCAAAAAACCGTAGTTCTTAATGAGTCCTCTTTTTCTGATCATGAACCAATGTACAGCCCTTCCAGGCAAAACCATCACCTCATTATCCGTGTTGGTGGCTAAAATATCATGATTGTAAATATTGGTTGTCAGCTGGGACTTAGGACCTCCTTGGAAGCCAACTGGGTATGTCTGTGACTGTGTTTCCTGGAAGGTTTAACTGAGGTAAGAATATCCACCATGAATGTCATAGTAGCATCATGTGGCTATTATCCCAGTCTAAATAAAAGGGGGAAAAGGAGTAGAGTACCAGTATCCACATTAATTGCTTCCTAACCTTGGATACAATTTGAGCACCTTCCTCGTAATGATGCAGAGCACCCACCCTTAAACTGTAACTTCCTGGAGTTACTTCTGTCAGTGATTTTGTAACCATATACATATGTAGGTTGCTTAGCACTGCATGGAGGCATGGTCACAAGAGCTGTGTAAAGTAGATGGGAAAAAATCTTGCAGAGGAGAAAGATGTCCCATGACTCCATGAGCTTTGCAAGTTTGTGGCATCAGATCAACGATCCTTCTAATGAGTTTTGACTGTCACATAGGATTAGAATGACAATGAAAAACCTAAACTGTGTGAGAGGAACCCTAAGCTGCCCTTAAGACTTGTATATACTTTGCGGGAGTTTTCTCTTTTTTTCATGATAAATTTGCTTCTTTTAATAAGTCATGATTCACTCAGGCTAACTCCTCTTTGTTAGCAATTCATGTCACAATCACAATGTAATTGTTGAAATACCTTGAAACAAACTGATCCTCTACAATGACTGGTCAATGAACATAATGACACATTGGGTATTTTTCCAGAACAACCAATTGGTTTAAAGAACATGCCAGAGATGCTCTCTACTGCAGGACTAACATTACAATGAGTGAATATTTGCCGGAAACTTCTTCCAGTTGTTCTGTAAAATGCTAAGAGTTTTCAGACAGGAAATCTTCATTTTAACTACTTTAAAGTAGTTTATTATGTGACCTTGTGGAAATTATTTCACTACTGATTGCCTTAGATATTTTGTATAAACAAGAATCCCTGCTTGATCAGACTTCTCTCTGAACTATGATTTAGGTTTCTTGTAAATTGTTAGTTTGGCAACATATCCCATTCTTAGAAAGAGCTCAGGGCAGTCAGGAGAATTCAATTTTATATTTCACAGTTGGAAACTAATTTCAATTATTTAATTAAATCAAGTATAACTGCAAATGTTTGCACAGGCCTGTCTGTAGCAGATCCTGTGCCGAGAATGGCTTCAGTCTGTCAATCTGTCAACAGCACTGAAGGATGTTGCAATGAAATTGGTATAAACCCACTTTTCTTAGTGAAAACCATCATCAAGTGTGAAATTTTGCTGGGTCAAGGATGCCAGGTTGCTTATTTGAGGAAGCATCATTGTTTTAGTTTTACTGTGACTGTTAGAAACACCATGACCAAAAGCATCTTTGGAAGAAAATTGTTATTTCACCATCCTCTACAGTCCATTTTCAGAGTAAACCAGTGCAGGAGCTCAAAGCAGAAGCTGAATCAGGGACCATCAAGAATCCCACTTACTGGTTTGCTCCCATTGTCATGTTCAGCTACCTTAAACAGAACACAATCCAAAGTTAAGGACTGGCACTACCCTCAATAAGATATGCCCCTCCACATTAATCAACAATCAAGAAAATATCACACAGAGATGCATCTAGGCAAATCTAATGGACATAATTCTTCAGTTAAAGTTCCTTCTTCCTAGGTATATCAAGTTGATAACCATAACTATCCATTTCAAGCATGTCCAGAACCATTCAAACCAAAAGTATATTCCCAATAGAGGTCTGAATTCAAGACAGAAGCAATAGATACAACTGGATATGTTTCTCTACTCAGGCATTTGTCTCTCAGTGGGATGTCACAGTGCCCTTTAAGTTTAGAAAACTCAGTTTTACCCTTTATTCTCTTTTTGTGTCTACATCATATATTACTTCTTCTCTAATGGCTTCTTTCCTAAATTTTGAGACATACCAATGATCTGCCTCTGGATCTTATATTAATGGCTATCATCTCATCAATGATATATACTCATCAGTGAGTATACTAGTGACTACAATACACTAGTGAGCTTTTCTCTTGACCACCTGTATTGTGATGGTTGTGCATTAGTCTATGTGTGACTATTTATTTCTCTTAAGCTTCTGTATGGCCAATCTGAAAGGATTTTCTTAGCATTTAAAAACATGACACTCGTTGTCAACATGGGTTCCTTCTAATTACTTACTGAACTCATGTGGAATTGCATGCACTAGAATAGGGATTTAGAAAATTATAAAGATGTGTCAAAGCTGTGGAGGAGCAGGTAGGCATGTGACTTTTTGTTTCTTATGAGCAAGCTATTGGTTATTATAGAAAAATACTTTTCAAAGTTCATATTGGAACCCCACCTTTCCCTTCCAATCAATTTTTTTACTGATAGATTTGCAAATTAACAAATAAAATTAATGAATTTTGTGACCATACCACTTTAGAAAATATATTCACTTATTGGTCCCACATAAAAATTTTCTAACTTGTCTTCCTGAATTGATAGACTAGGATTAAGAAAATAGACCCATTCTGCAGAGGACAATGTCAATAGCTGTACACTGACACAATTCAGAAACATGCTATTGTCGTGCAAATGTGGACATCCTTTATCATGATGGAGCCTGAGCAGTCAGTCCTGGATATTCCCTGCTAAGCTCAACTTCAATTCTCTCCATCCCTGGACTCTTTAAATGAAAACCCATAACCACCCCCAGCGTCAAGTCACTTTTTCCCCTGTTTCTTTTGGATTACCCTGGATCTGATCAGCTCCTCTCTTCTTAGTCCTATTTCTCTCTATTTGTGAGTATCATTTTTCTTCTCCTCTTTCTTTCCTGTTGGTGGTCAGTTCTTCATCCCTGTGCTATACTTCCACTCTATGCCGACTCCTGTACAGGTTCTTTCGACCAGGAAGCCTGATGGAGTGCTCTGACCATTCTCTCCCTCTTATTTCCCTGGAGTGTCTCCTGTGAGACAAGGCCTGTGGGATTTACTATCCTTCTGCCTTTTGCTTGACTTCCACTGCAGTGACCTAATCATAATGGTGTTGCGGATATGGAACTGAATAAGCTGGTATTCTATCACAGTGCTATAATCATTCTTTATCCTTTTTCATTCTGTTACAACTTCTCTCTCACTTGTTCACTCTGTCCAATACCTAAACACCAGGATCTCTTCAAACAATGCCTATGCTTGAGTATACAACTGGAATAACAAATATAACAAAACTCTTCTTGAGTTGGAATCATCACTCAATATGGTCATTTTCTAACATACTTTATTTAATTCTTTATTGTCATTTGGGATGGCCACTCTGGAAAAAGGGCAATTTGTAAACCTATCAGCTTTTAAATATTCAAGCCTTCTGTGAGCAGAGTTCCTGCCCCATTCTTTACTTAGTGCCTAGTTCTGAGTTGCATTGACTCTCACGCAGCTGTTTATTCATTTTTTGCATAGAGCTTTCTATGCTTATTATGTGTTATAAGCAGTTTCCACTCCTCAAATAAGCCTTCGCATATTCAAAAAAGATGGAAAAATGAACAGTCAATTAAGCTGTGTGGTGAATGAAAAGAGGATGCTTAGTGCATGACATAATAAAAATAACAATTTAGAGAAAATATAAGGGAGTTTGTCTTGGGAGTACAAATGAGATGAGAATAGAAAGAAGAGGAAACCTAGTACATGCATAAAAAAGGAAGACTGAAATGTATATGTGGAGGAAATACCTGGGAAGGGTTCCAAGGCAGGAAATAGCTGAAAGTTAGAACAAGGAGATGTAGGTAGATTATAGAGCTGGATGATGAAGTTTTGTATTGGAAGAGGCATAACTAACCAGAAAAGGAGTGTGTGCCATTGTTCAGAGAGTTCTAAGAGCATGGGTATAGTTTCCTGGGTTCTACTTACTTATAAGAACATTTAATTCACTTGATATAGATGGAACTGAGATTTATATAAATGACTGTCATGTCAAATAAAAAAAAATAGCAACTTTATTGACTAACACCCCTCACAAATGTGTGTCAACCACAAATCTCAGCATGTGATCACAGCTGGAAATAAGGTCACTGAAAATGAAATTTGCTAAGATAATGATGGACTCTGAGTCCATTGACTGGTGCCCTTTTAAAGAGAGCAATGTTTGAAGGCAGAGAAATAAACAAAATGATGGCCATGCAAGACAGAGGCAGAAAATTGAGTAATAAGCAAAGGAAGGCCAAGTAATCCCAGGCTCCCTCAGATGCTGAAAAGCTGTAGAGTAACCTTGTCACAGACCCTCTACAGAGTACATGCACTACTTGTGTCTTGATTTCATACTTTGAGCCTCCAGATTTATAAGCAGACTCAAAGTTTGTCTGAGGCCTCATTATGTACCAGCATAAGGTACATAAATTCACTGAATTTAGCTAATACTTTCAGGAATTCCTATACCCTTATTGAATTAAATAATTTACTTTCCACAGAAAGTTCCTAAATTACACACACTGGAGTACTGATATATTCGTTGGTGGATTCACCCTTGTTCTCTTAACACAAAGATTGGCTAAATATGTCTCACTTAAGTTTAAATAAATGTTTGTCCCCACACTTTACAAATAAGAAATTTTTAAGTGCTTTGGATTAATGTTTCCTTTTCACAAAAATTAATTCCAGGTTTGGAATATATTCATTATATTTTATTCACGGTCTGTCCCAGAACATTGCCTAATTGATCTAGAAATATTACCTTTGTGGGTGAAAGATGCTCTTCCAATATTTCTCAACATTTTTGGGATTACTTCAGATAAAGATGAGAGATCATTTATCAGCTGTCAAATAAGAAGGCTGTGGCATTGCAAGCTATATTATCAGCAATGATTTGTGGAAGTTCAGATCTGTGTATTAGTAATGCTAAAACATTATCTCACAGATGTCAGCCTTTCCCAACTTGTGGTCAGTGTCAAGGATCAGATAGATAAACGCTTTCACTCACCCAGAGAATCAGTGAAACTGGCTGGAAGTCCTGGGATCAAAGGAGAGGATGCACTCACTTCTTGTCTTTACAACAGGGGCTTGATTTGTTCTTGTTTTGAACTGCTGGTAGTTAACTGACTCTGCTATAACACTTTGCCTTCTCTTAAAGATATTGCCATTGTTCTTTTTCCTACTAAGCACAAATGTAAATTCCATAACAAAGGCTTTTACTTCAACAGGAACCATTACTGTTACTTTGAGGATGGTAATGGACAGAGAATAACCAAATGGTTGCTTTATTTATTTTAAACTTCATATATAATATATATAGTGTTTTAATAAAAAATTGGTTATACCACCAATGACTTTATTAATAATGGTATAGTTATAAGGATACATTAATAAGAGAATTGGACAAAATTAAGCAATTACATACTGGGACTCATCTAAAATAAGCAACGTGTAGATCTTTAAGAATTACCTCATAAAGCACCATTTAAGAGTTTTTATGACTATCTATGAATTAAATAAAGTATTTCAATAACATAATAATGAAAAGCTAATGTGTGTAGAATACTCCTGTAGATTTACATTTTAACTCATGGTTTGCAAAAATGTAGAACTCTTCATATTTCATTCAGTCCTTCACCCATTCATTCATTCACATAGTCACCTAACAACATGCTTTAATAGCCTACTCTGTTCAAAGCATTGTGTTAAGACTCATTATTCACACAGGAAACTTCGCAGTATGGTGCAAAAGAAAGCAATCAGCTGAAATACAATGTGATTTATGTATGCATAATGCACAAATGTTGGTGATAGAAGGGCAAAAGAAAGAACAAGATGATGTCCTATGGAGGAGTGAAGGACTTGGTAAAAGGGTCAAAGAAGGCAACTAGAATCACTGAGGAGGTGACCTTTAAATTATTGGCCTATGACTTCTGAAATGATTAGAAATGTTCTAGCAGAACATCACAGACAAATGCATCTCAGTGCAAAGGGGAATGTGTGCAGAAAAAGGAGAAAAGCAAACATGGATCTAAGAGAATGAACAGTTTACTACTGTAGTAAGGAGAGAGTTGGACTACATTGGTACCAAAAATAGAGAGCAAGGCAGGAGGTAAATAGGATAAAGACTGAATGAATGTTAGACAATGACTTGGGGATTTAGGAAGTCATCAGTCACATGAAAAGAAGTCTTTAGTTCAACATAGGGATTAAGCTGACTCAGGATGACCAATTCTAGTTTACAAAGACCTTGGGCATGTGTGCTGTCTTGTAAATCTATCTCTACTGTCAATTGGATCTACTCCTACCAGGCTAGTGGAAATAGATGGGGAAAGAGAACGTAAGACTTTAGGAGGGGAGGACTGTGATATTAAGATTTCTAAGTATAGACATTGACTCATTATCAATAAAAACAATAGAAAAACAAGGTCTTTAAGACACGGAGTTTTATAACAGAAGGCCTGAGACTACAGGAGGAGTTAAAGAGACAGAAATCATAAATAAAATACTTGGTAGAAGGAGGAGCTGTGAAACATAAAAAATACATTATTTTCCTCAGGTCTGTGTATCAGAAAATAATACAGAGAACACTTCTGATGTCACAAAGAGTATAAAATTCCAAAGATTCAAGAATTCTCTAACCATTGGACTTTAAAGTTATTTTAAAAATTTTATTCTACAGTAAGAAAAAAAAATCTTATTTTGTGACCTAAAGACACACATACTCGAGAAATTTCACAAAATTTACACTTCACACATATGTTACTTTTGGTTTTAAGTTACAGAATTGTATCTATGTTGTTACTCTAGTAATAAAAAATGGATTAGTACTTCTAACATTTAATTCACTTCTACCCTTTTTAAACTTCTGTCTTCTACCTCTCTCTCTCTCTCTCTCTCTCTATATATATATATATATATATATATATGTATATACATTCTTTTAAAAATATCATCTATTGTCAGATGTTGGTGGCACACACCTTTAAACCCAGCACTCAAGGGGCAGAGGCAAGTGTGTCTCTGAATTTGAGGGCAGCCTAGTCAACAAGAGCAAGGTCCAGGATAAGTAGGACTGGTACACAGAAAAAAACCTATCTCGAAAAACAACACACACACACACACACACACACACACACATATATATAACTCTGTATCATTTACACATATAACTATATGCATATATTACATAAAGATTTGCATACATATATTATAAAGCACATAGTACTTATTAAATAAAAGTCAAAATACTTAAAATAAACCAGTTTTATGGACAACTCTAAGTGGAGTATCTTAATCAGTTCCCTCCCTTCAGAGCCCAGGGTACCCTGCAGAAGAAGAGGCATAAAGAGCATAAGAGCCAGAGATAATAGAGGACACCACTAGAATGAGTTCCTCTAAATCAACTGAACTAAGCTCATATGAACAAAGAGAAACGGAAGCAACAAGCACGGGGCCTACACTGGCCTGCAACAGGCCCTCTGCATATATATTACAGCTTTCAGTTTAGTATTTTTTTATTTTACATACCAATCCCAGTTCCATTCCCCTCCTGTCCTCCCACTCTCCCCACCTTCTCTCCACCCCACCCCCATCCACACCTCAGAGACAGTGATGCCTCCCATGGGGAGTCAACAAAATCTGTCACATTGATTGAGGATATATTGTATGAGAAAGGAATCTATTTTCATTAAAAGGAAAAATAATTAAAAGAAAACTACTTATGTTGCAATGTAACTATCACAATATTAAAACTAAATTATAGTAATAGGTCTAATAATTACTAAAATTTGAAAACAGAAAATAGTGTTAAGAATAATTTAAGAGACTTGTAATTACAATAAAATACTTTTAAGATTGATTATGAGGTAACAGGTCTTACTACAATACTGTGATTGACTGCCTATATTCATAAGTAAACAAAATGCTGTATTTTGCCATGGTCAATGAAAGGAAGGATGACTTATTCTTTGCATTTCATACTGCATATATCCTTGGAGATCCTTTTATTGCTTTGATGTACCTATCTAGGGCTAAGATCCTTAGAATAAAAGGGTCTTTGTACTCTTTCTTGGTTCATACTTTCCAAATGGTTTATTTTGCTCAAATTTATTTCACTCAAGTGTCTTGTGGTGTTTTGCCAGATGTTTGCCTCTCATCAATGCATGGTTCATGTTACCATTTCATGACTCTTGTAAACATGACATCCTCCTCTTTCTAAAAAGTTCTTTCTAGGTATTCAAAAATTGATTCTTCATTCTGTTCAGGCCTCTGATGAAATGTCTGTCATAGTGGAGCCATCCTGACATATGTGGAGTATTTCTGAGTCCTTCACACTGCTTTCTATCCCCTTATCATACTCATTTATCTAATATTGTATCATAAACCTGGCTGTTTATTTGCCTGGTAACTGCAGCAAAGATACAAATTATATTCAGCAGAGATTCCTGTGGTTTCACAAAACCACAATGACCATAATTTAGCAAGTATCCAGTTAATTCTTGTTGAGAAATAATTCTGCAGGCTAAATTGAGTACAATATATGTGGGGTGTAAGTAATTTCTGGGGACTGAGTCAGGAGAGATTCCTTCTAGAAGGTGATACTTCCACGTTGCCATCTTAATGTTACTGGAAATTTTTTAAAAACTGAATAAACTCAACTTCTCTGTTGGGAAAATGTTTAAGTCTGCTGAGATTTGAGTGTTTATCCCTCTAATTCGTGTCTTGGGATTTTGGTGTCTAAAATGATATGTTAATAATTTTGTAATCTTGACATTCAAGAAGTAATTTTTCTTTGAAATTCTGATCTCATGAATGGAATAATACTCCTGCAGATGAATGGCATTGGTATAAAAGGTACTCTGTCTGGTGCCCTTGCTCTGTATCAGTCTGCGATGATTTTGCCACATAGGATACAATAAGAAGGGCCATATCATTTTGATATTAGGTTGTTTTGTTAACATTGTAAGTTATTCTGCATGTTGTGTTAAGTCAAGTATTTTCTAAGAATCCTCTGAGTCTTGGTGTATGTAAATAACAGAGCTATCATTGTCATCAGCACCTAAACATTTATAAAGATGAATTCCATCAAAAGAACTGGAAAGGTAGAACTTGAATAACAATAGTATTGATATAACCACATTGTATCCTGTGATGTAATTTTGATTTATTTTTTCATTAAACATGTTACAACCATTCAAGTCAATTAAAATGGAAATTTAACATTTAAGTTATAACCATTTTGCTCTTTCTCCCTTAGTCAAATGGATTTCGAACTTTGATAGAAATCAGACGTAAGAATGGTTTTATATTTATGTCAATGGTGTTTCAAAATGAAATGTCAATAAGACTTATCTTAAAATACTATGCCCAATAAGTTATGTCTCATATTAAAAATCAGAAGTGAACACAATTTTGATTAACCTACAATGTGTAAACAAACACTTGGTAAGTGGTCATTTCTGTTTGCCCTTTAAAATATGTGATTGATAGATACAAATTATTTTCTGAATAATAGCCTGTGTCCCATGAGAGCTTAACATGAGGCCTACAGTGGAAAAAAAATGGTAACAATTAAAATAATCAGTCACTTAGCTATTAATAAAAGTGAACCTTTGAAGAATCAAAGATAGATAATAACTTTATTTCTTCATACATGTATTATTTGAGAACAAACTACAGTTTGTTCTATTATTTTCTAAGGTAATAGATAATGAACAAGCATCTAATGGATTCAGATACTTATAATACTATAAGGATAATAAAACAGGTAAAAGGATAATGAGAATTTGATTCATACAGATCTTAAACACAACCCAATTTAAAACTTCATCCTAGCAAATGCTTACATTTCAAGCTTGAGGAAAGATATTTGTAATATTAAGACATGTTTCCTCAGAGATTACTTTCATTGTAGAGATTTTTTTCTCTCCATGGACACAATAAGATGGTTGTCTCATCTCAAGTTATTTACAATACAGAAAATTCAAAATGAGAGCCAAAGTAGACCAAAATAAGAAATGTATATATAAATCAAGAAATAACTTTTTAATATATTTTAGGTATATGGCATTGGCCAGACATGCAATAATAAATCCTGTTTCAGAAGAATAGTTCACAAATGTGTCTTAGTAGTTTGACCTTAGTTTAAAAAAATTAAAGGAAAAAAAACAGAATTCTTATAATTTTTACAGAACAATTAAACTGTACAAACAAGAAGGACAAATGACTAGTATGCACCCAAATGTTAGTTAATAATGAAAAGCAGTGTATCTAGACTGTTTCTGAAGCACTTTTCTAAAGATATTTATAAATTTTATAAATGAACTTAAGTTTTATTTATGAACTGTAAAAACATATTTTGTGTAATCAGCTCTTGCATGATAAAGAAGTCTTGAAGAGGAAACAGGTAAGTTCTTTGATACTTGGTTGAGGAAGAATTAGAAGTAAATCAGATATTCATGTCTGTATCACCAGGTAAGGAAGCTACAAGTTAAAAATACAAGTGCAGAAAGCCCAGTCTTTGTGAAAGAAAAAGTAAGATGGATGGGAAAATATCAGTCAAGCAATGACATTAATGAACTATACAGGTACTTAGAATCAGTTCATTGGTCCCTAAATGATAATGTGAGTGATGCGGAATTCCCCTCTGTATGCTGTGAATACCATTGGTTGTTCAAGAAACTGTCTTGGGCCTTCACAGGTAATAGAGGTAGGTGGGGAAAACCAAACTGAATGCTGGGAGAAAGGAGGTGGAGTCAAGGAGAAGCCACGGTACAGCTTTTGGAGACAGACATGCTAAAACTTTGCTGGTAAGCCACAGTCATGTCACAATTCACAGATTAATAGAAATGGGTTAAATTAATATGTAGGAGTTAGCTAATAAGAAGCTAGAGCTAATGGGCCAAGCAGTGTTTTAATTAATATAGTTTCTGTGTGATTATTTCAGGTCTAAGCAGCTGGGAACAAACGAGCAGCCTCATTACAACATGTGAGATAACTTGACATGTGCTATATGTCATCCTCAGGGCTAGGCTTGTCTTTGTTTTATGTTGCCTTATTTTCTTTTGCCTAAATCACTGAATGCAGCTGGAGTTACCAGCTGGAAAACACCAAGACTCGACTTTAGGCTTTCTGGTTTGGATTCAATTATAAAATAGACTGTGTGTCAGTTAACCATGAGAACTGCATTATGTTAGCTATGGGATTAAGACAATGTTCCTTACGTTCTTCAACTTTTGGGATTGAGAAAAATGTTGGAAAAGGAAAGATACAAAGAATATAAACTGTAGCTTATATGTGAATAGTTAAAAGTTTATAATCAAACAAATTTACATTAGAATAATCATTGCAATCTATAAACATCACTCTTAGTGGAGAATACAAGTTAACATGATGCCTTTTTTGAGACTTTACCTCAGTCATTTCATATGCAGTAGAGGGAATCAATAGTTGCAATTCTCAATTATATGTGACACTATAAGTATACCAAGGAGTTCCCAGATTAAAAATTCTTAACTTTGTGGTGTGTCTTTGAAGAACATTCCTTATGAGATTATCATTTGAGACAGTGAAATTTGTACACTAGACTCCTCCTCCACTGTGGGCAAGTATTATTCAATCCATTGAGGTTTAAATGGACCCAAAAAACTAAAACAAAACAAAACAAAACAAAAATCATGTCTATGAAAGACACTGGATTTTGCTGCCCTTGAACCAGGACTCACATATGTTATTGGCACCTGTGGAGCTCTGGCAGATAAGATTGCATACCACTGACTGTTGATGGGGTTTTCTGTCCTGCCTGGTTTCTGTCCTCCCACCAGGTTCCACAGCCATTTAGCCCCAAAGAAAATCACAGAGGTCTATATTAATGATAAACTGTTTGGCCCATTAGCTCAGGCTTCATATTAACTCTTATAACTTACATTAACCCATTATCCTTATCTATGTTAGCCACATGGCTCAGTACCTTTATCAGCAGGGCGGGTCACATCTTCCTTCTTCTGTGTCTAGGCAGGACTCAGGAGCAATGGGCTTCCTCCTTCCCAGAATGCTCCTGTCATTGACCCACCTCTACTTCCTGTCTGGTTGTCCCACCTATACTTCCTGCCTGGCTACTGTCCAATCAGGGTTTATTTAAAACATAATTGACAGAATATAGACAATTGTCCCACACCAACTGACTTTCTTAGGTCTCTAGCTTTCAGAGAAGAAATTATTGAATTCATAGTCTTTATAATTACATGAAGTAATTCATAATAAAATTCTACTTCTTTCTCTGTATATGTATGTATATACAGTCACAGGCTATTGGCTCTGTTTTTCTGGGGAACTCTGACAAACACAACAGTAGAAATTCCTCAAAATGTAATAATAAGTGAATCTGTCCACATATAAAATTGTCTAGCAATTTTGGTGCACAATTCTTGCAATTTTTGTTATCAACAGCAGCATGAGCACCATTACTCTTGAGAAAGTGACCATTTTCTACAAGGTAATTCACAGAAATGCTGATATTACCACCAGAGGTATGTCTTATTTGAACAAAAATAACTTTATAGTAGTGGATCCTTTTATGATTTAAAGTATTTCACTAATTTTTAGGGATAAAGCTGCAATGATAATTTACAATGAGGGTCTCCTTCAATTGTTACAGTGTATTTTAGAGTATAGATCAAAAACTTAGTATTCAGGATAGAAATGTGAAAGAAAAAAAGAAATGTGAAACAAAATTGGTATTTTGCTGGAAGTGAATTATTTGCATAATTATTAAACATTATTTATGGAGCTTTTAAGCAGACTTACTAATTGGGAAGATAGCAAGTATACCAGACAATCATGGAATACAGGAATACCTGGGCCATTGTGAGCCACAGAGGTAACATAGTCTACATTAGCCTATTATATAGACCCACTAATAACAGTCGTAACTGGAACAACTCCATCACCAGAAACTCTGCAGCTCCTATCTCAAACACCTTTCTTTGCCTTGTTGGAGTCTGTGATGAAGATACACAGAGGTAGAGTAGAAGTGTAATCATCAGCTTGGAAGAGACATGGAAGAGCTTCATTAAGTTGTAGCCAAGAGGTTGGAATGCTATTAAGACATACAAGTACTGAAATCATTTTCCAAGGGTAAGTTAAACCTTGCATTGCCACATTTGGTTATTTCAATATTTTAACGGACCTCATTTTTCATACTGATGTATTTTCTTATCTATAGAAGATGATCAAATACTGGACACAATTTCTCTTTTATACTGCCTAGAGACTAAAACAAGGCTTTAATGGTAGATGGTATCCATATAATGTTTCCTTACAAATCACCCAATCACCTGAATAGTTTAATGTTGCACTTTGGTAAGAAATGTTTATTCATCATAATGCTATATCACAGTGACAGTCAACATTTACAGAGTAGAACTAAAGAATTTTGAAAGAATTGATTTGCAATTGGCTATGGATCTATCCTTTTTATAACACTGAATATAAACACACTAATCCCACAGAGAAGAAAATGTCTTTCAAGTTGAATTTTCCATCAGGCTGAGATGTAGAATGTTAATTTTGTAGCAATGTTGATGAATTCTGATGCTAAAAATACTTCTTTTAATGCACCATGCAATACTTAAGTTTGGAGTTATTTGTATCTATTAGAATATGTTTCAACTCATAGAATAAATGCTTTATTAAAATGCACATTTGAATGAGACACATCTCTCAGACCTGATAAATTTGCTAAGTCCTCAATAACAGTAATTAAAGCTTACATCTCATCACTAATAAAATGACAAAATGAATATTGTTTATACTTGATTAAAATTCAAATTTATTTTAATAGAGAAAGATTATAAATACCACTGAACCAAAAATCAACATAGATTGATAGTTTTCTTAAATATATTAAATAAAGGTTATGTACAAATTTGGGGTAAACAGAGGCAGAAAGAGAGTTAGGGTCCTTTCTATCCCACATGTGCGGCAAATTAGAGCACTCTATTAGTGTGATAAAGCCTATTCTCACAGCTAAGCTATACAGAACTTACAACTGTTCTATGAATGCATTTATTTGCTTATTTTCCTTTATATGAAAAGTGGTCACTAAGAACCACATTATTACATTGAAGAGGTTAGAGTGAGTGCAGAAAAGTCTTTCTCTTGGCTTTCTCCACAGAGTAGTATGCAGATTAATTTTTTCTTAAATATTTTTGAAATCAAAACTTAATTACATAATTCCCATCCTTCCTTTTCCTACTTTAAGCTCTCTCCCACTTTCTTTCAAATTCATGGGCTTTTTCATTAATTATTACATATGTATAGATAAATTTACCCAAGTGGACTGGCAGTGTTCCCCTCAAAGAGCCATAAACTATCAAACAAAAACCCCCATGAGTTTTTTGAGTTGTTGGCCGTGGTTGTCCAATAAATTGTGAAAACATTACAGGCTATTGCTATTGCCCATGATTACTTCCCAGAGGTGAAAAGTAAGTCCTTATTGCCAAGTACTCTCTTGACACAGAAACCAAAAGATCTAAGCTGGATCTGACCTCAAAGTCTACTCCCTGTGGACTAGCTTTTATGGTCCCAGAAGGTGCCATACAGATTAAATTTTAAGGGTTTTCTCAGCTACCACACCTGTGCTGCCTGACTTCATCATAGCGCTCTGTTATACATACTTGCTCTTGGAAGACTCTCATTCATTCATTTCTACACATAGGGGAGTGTAGGTAACCCTTTGTGGTGATTTGAATGATGATGGCGCCCATCAGCTCATATAATGTATGTTTAGTTCTCAGATGGTAAACTGTTCTGAAGGATTGGAGGTGTGGTCTTGTTGGAATAGGCATATATTTGTTGGAGGAGGTATGTCACTGGTGGTGGACTTTGGGGTTTTCAAAGCCTAAGATAGACACAGACCCTCTCTGTGTGTCTTCTGTCTCTCTCTCTCTCTCTTTCTCTCTCATTGTCTCCCTTTCTGTATCTCTCTCTCCCAGCTGCCTGTGGATCTTAATGCAACATTTCAGCTGCTTTTTCCACACCATGTCTCCCTGCCTGTCACCATGCTCCCTGTGATGACGGTAATGGACTAGTCCTGTAAAACTGTAAGCCGGCTCCCAATTAAATGTAATCTTTTTTTGTGTTATTTTAGCCATGATGTCTTCGCTCAGTCATAGAACAGTGACTAATATACCCCCTTAATTTAGGCATAAATACTTTTGTTTCCATTCCTCTTTGGTTTTGTTTATTATTTTAATCATCTTATATTTTCTCTGTTTTGTTTTATATGTCATTTTATAATTACTTCTTTAATACTAATTGACTAATAAAAGCAGAAACCTTGTAAGCTGTGTGCTGACCCTTTCATGCTGATTTTCACTTGTGTACATGAGTCAGAATAGGAAATTGGCTTCATACTGCCCTTCAGCATATCCAGGAAAGGGAGATGCATGCTGACCATTTTTAAGTTAGAGGGACTCGTTCTGTTGTTCTTCTGTTCTGACCCCCTCCACTCTAACATAGTTTTCTCTCTCTGGTTATGAAGGAACAGTTTGCCATAAACTCAATATTTCTCGAGAGTATATGTCACTATTAATATTAACAGATGTGGAATTCCCCTCTGTACACTGTGAATACCATTGGTGAATAAAGAAACTGCCTTGGCCTGTTGATAGGGCAGAACTTTGATAGGCAGGGAAAACTGAATTAAATGCTGGGAGAAAGGAGACAGAGTCAGAGAGAACCCATGTAGCCCTGCCAGAACTTTAGCTGGTAAGTCACAGCCACATGGTGATACACACATTAATAGAAATGGGTTAAATTAACATGTAAGGTTAGCTAATAAGAAGCTAGAGCTAATGGGCCAAGCATTGATTTAATTAATACAGTTTCTGTGTGATTACTTCATGGCTAAGCTGCCCAGGAACCAATAAGCATCCTCCTCTAACATTCCTCAAGGAAATTTTAGATCAAACCTAACCATTGTGAACATCTTGGTTGCTACTACAGCAAGACCTGTGGCTACATTTGTTCCTAATCAGAAATACCCTAGCTTTGTCTGGACTTCTTTTATATAGAATGGGAGTTTGTTTTGTTTGTTTATTATTTATTTAGTTTAGTTCAAAACTACCACATAGTTTATGTTACTCCATTATATAGCGAGAGAAAATAATTGAAATTTGTG
>PVIU01030090.1:0-16559 GCA_004026605.1 Ondatra zibethicus | reverse complement strand
TTTCATTTCTTTACTGTTTGCAGTTAATGTTCTTGTTCTGCTATGCAATCATTTATATGCACGTTTCTTTAATTTTTTTAGATTTTCCTGGATGTATAGTTTAAACAACAAAAAGTCTATTTAAAACTGTAGCAGTAGTTTGCAGTTCTAGCAAAGAGGAAAGTTGTGGGGTTAAACTTTGTATTTTCTTTCTTATAGAAGCTTCTAAAAAGGTATTTTTATATGTTCTTTTTAACAAATATTGTGTACAACCTTTAAAACATCAATGTTTGGATCAAAACAAGACCCAGCTTATTTTCTGCTTG
Organism: Ondatra zibethicus; assembly: GCA_004026605.1. Taxonomy (NCBI): domain Eukaryota; kingdom Metazoa; phylum Chordata; class Mammalia; order Rodentia; family Cricetidae; genus Ondatra; species Ondatra zibethicus. The sequence goes on along the minus strand of PVIU01030090.1, from coordinate 16,254 downwards.
CTGTAAATTAAGCAAACATGCTATAAATAAAAACAAAATGAAGGAAATAATGATTAACTGGAATTATTATAGTACTGAATGAGTCTAAGATAATGGAAATAACCATTTTTCATAGGTTTAGGAATATTTTAATCAGTGTTGACATTAGGTACAACTAACCTGCTCTGGGGATGATAGAACTTGCCAGAAATCTACATCTTTTACATAGTACTTAAGAATTCCTTATGTCAAAGTCATTTCATGATTGCTCACTAAGCCTCTTCACTTAAGTCATATAAGAGGTTATTTAGTAGTTTTGATAGGCATATAAAAATGAAAATTTGGACAAGCTAAACTATATGTTTTCATTATTACAAAGTATCAATTCTGCTCTTTCCCTTTCCTAAAGAAGACATGTTGGATTTTATGTTTATGACATGATTTTAAAATCTTTTTCATTGAATGTTCATGAGCAATTTAAACGATGACCACTTTGGGGGGGGGAAGAGTTTTAGGTATTTTTGTGGATTGAATTCTAGCTATTTTGCAGCAACAGTTATAGCGGATGATTTAGTATTTATGCTGTGCCAGACATGGTTAAAGAGACTTGGTTGATTCGTTCACTCTTCACAAAACCCTTTTAGGAAGATATTCCCCCATATCCAGAAACTAAGGCACAGTAAATGCTACAAATGACAGAGCTAAGATTTGAGCCCAGATCTGATGCTTAAATTTTTTAAAAATAAGAGGTACCCAGATAACACTGTGCTCTCTGTTTTGTTAATTTATTTTTACACTCAGACTGTTTAACTTGAGAAGCTTACACGTTGTTTATGACATGGTATACCCAACAGAGCTTCACAAGGACTGTATACAGTTGCACTCATAGTGGGATCCTACTGAGACCCGATGAGGATTTTCAGTTTTAAGCTAAATATGGATCATATTACATTTCATAGTCAGTGAGAACCTCTTGTGTGTCTACACTGGGCTCTAGTGAATAGGACATTTGTGTCAAGACTCAAATGAAGGCTGACACTTCACCTTTCTTTTTACTTAAGCTCTCTGTTTTTTCCCCCCTCTAAATAAGCCCAGTAAGCAAGAAGAAAAGTGAGAGATGATGAATGCTTCAGTGAGAAAGGACAGGTGCTACATAGAGTTTGAGCTATTAAGTTACAACCTAGGGAAAAGACCTGGGAACTACTGTACTATTCTCTTGAAAATTTGGCCCAGTAAGCTGCTACATCCAGTTCAACTAACAAAATCCTGTATACCACAGAGAAGAATAAAGAGAAAACCAAACTGACAAACATCCTTCTTTTATTTAAGACCAAACTGCAGCTGGAATACCCAGTACAGTTCTGCTTACTACACTTCAAGAAAGATCTGAAAGCGGAAAAAAGAACCAAAGAAGGGCAGTTCAAGCGACCAAAGGGTGGGTGGAAGGTGCTGCAGTATGAATACTGTACGAATATTTTGACTCTGGTCTGAAAAGATAAAAGAATTATCGAAAACTACATGGAATAATTGAAGTCCCTTCAAGTTTGAAAGTAAGCATTTTAGGACAAATAAAAGGAAATTCAACTTTGTACTTGTGGAAACTAATCCCTAAATATGAACAGGTATATATTGACTCATGGGTGGCAGATCCAGGATAACTTACTGGTAACTAGGATGTCTGAATATCAAGGAAGACAGCCATAGTCTCTTAACAGTGCCTCTCTTGGTCTGTCTCAAACTAAATTGGATGGTAAAGGTATGGTCCAATATAAAATTTTTCTTGGTTATCTTTTAAAAATCAGTTCCACTTAACACCAGTGTTGGCAGGTCTTGCCTTTGTTTATTCCAGTGCCAGTATTTTCTGCTTAACTGTTTATTTTGTTGGCATCTGAGTTTATTTACTTGTATACCATGTATAGTTTACATCTAACCACTCCTTCCCAGATTAATTCCACTTATACTTGACATCCAACCGTGAGGGCCCATCTCTTTCTCACCTCTTGCCTAGACAGTATATTCAACAGATATTTATTGAATCCTTACTGTGGGCAAAACATACTGGATAATTGGAGAAGAATAAATAATTACTTTATTTAGTAAAGTACCTTCTGAGCACAATCTAGTGAGTCATTACAGTATGGCCACATCTTGAGGTGTATTATGGTGATTTTTCATACCATTCATATCCTAATGTAATTATAAAATTATACTATCAAAGATAAGTAATTTTATGGTTGTCTGCCATTTAAAATTATCGAGTATTTGTATCCCATGCCTACAAATAAGAAAACCTGTGATAAGCAGATTTACTGTGCAGTGATTAATATACTAGAGTAATAACTAAATTGTTCACTCCTGGCTCAGTCAAACAAATAGATAATCTCCAAAATAACAAGTATTTAACTTTGCATTAAAGCAGGCCCTGGGTGCTATAATTAGATTATTTTGAGGCAGACAGCCGTTACCCCAGTGACTTAGTATATTCTGTATTGGGTAAAAAAATGTTTACCGGATTAGACTTTTTAGTGATATACTTGTACATTTTATAGGGGACATATTCTGTGTATAGGTAATAACTTTGTAGTGTCACAAAATGTTTTTGATTCCTTGGTTCCTTGTTAGGATATGAACCTGTTTATCATAACATTGATTCCATCACATTTGAATTTTTGTTGTATTTTTGCCACATTTAAAACTGTCAAAAATCTGAAAACAGTGTAAAGCCTTTTATAACAATTTTTAAAATGTAATAGGATTACACATAAATGAAGGGAGGTAAAATGAAGGTTATTTTGTGTTAAAAACGAACTTTTCAGCCTGCCCAAACTTAAAAAGGCAGCAGGTACCAGGTGAGAATTACAAATTTGGCTTCGTTTTTGTTGCTGTTTTTATTTTGAATCAAGTTGGAAATGCTTTTATAGTTTTATTTTCAAGGACACAATAAAAATTGATAAAAACTGAATTTAGCATTTATTTCAAGATTATAAATCACTAAATGTGTTTTCTAGCATTACATAATCATTAGCATTGGATTGGTCTTTAAGATAGAAGTTATGTGTATTTCACAGTTATCTCTGCAATTCATAGGTGTTTTGTTCGCTACTTCCCCTCTCCATTTCCTTTCCAATTGAACTTAAGGCCTTCCAGAGGAGAGAATGAAGTTGTGTGTTTACATGAGGGTTTGATTTGGTTTGGTTTTTTAACTGAACTATTTGGATTTCTCTGCTTTTAGTGATTTCATTTACCAGAATATAACCTTGTTTGTTTACAAGTACAATAACCGTACTTGACAGTTCTTAAGATTTTAAGTATGGTAAATTAGAAAGGGCCCCTGTGGTTTGTGTAGCTGTAGAGTTAGAGTAAATTGTCTGTCTATTGTGGTTTCCGTGTATATTAAAGGCTGTCGATATTACTAAGCACTTGCTGTGCCAAGTTGTATGTTTTTCAGATGTTCCTATTTAACTTTAAAAAGCATCACTTGTCTTCTGTGGGATGCCCAACATGTGGACAGAGATTTTTGCATACATAAACTTTACTAGGTAAAATGTAGATTAAGTGTATTCAAAGATTTATAGGCTGTTTGGAGCTTGGGTACTCCAAGCTGGCTTTTCCAAACTTCAGTATCTTTGGAGTATTTTTGTTCTACCTTTTTTTTTTTTAAAGTCCGTTTTTATAAAACATTAAGATTAAAGAATGTAGAGTAGCCTGGAATCGGGATTATCAAAGCCCTTAGAAAGGAAATTTCCAGAGAGGAAATGTCCTCAATTTTCAAGGATCTGATAGATGAATTAACTTGTCTTCAACTAGTTTTGCCAAGATATCCAATGGAAGACAACTCTTTTAGTGTTTTCCTGTCTCTTCTTTCAGCAGTGTTGGTTATTAATGTTTGTGTATTTGTAAAGTTGGTTCACCTGTGTTAAACATAGAGGGGTTTTTGTGGAGTGGGGGCCATAAAAAGTTGAGGCATGTAAATTTTCATTAGTAACAGTAGTTTGTGAAAGGTCTTTCTTTGTAATCCAGTTTTTTGCAGGTCATATTTCTTTGAATGCTGGAGAGAGTAAAATAAACTGGTCTAGGTGCTTTAAAAAAAAATCTTGTTTTTTCTGTAGACTTCGTTATATCTTACAGGTATGACTACCTGAGTAGACAGTTTTGTTTCTGAGGTGTTAGAGCTTTATTAGATTTAGTCATTGCCTGTGAAAATGTGGGAAAAGCATGAAAGATGCAAAATTTAAGGCTGTTGTCATAGAGACATCACTACACACTGACACCAAAATACAAGAAAGCTTCTCAGTTATGTGGCTACCACACTTCATGAGTGCTTTTTATATTTTGGTGTTTATGCCTTCTAAGTAATGGACTTACAGGTTTGTTTTTCGAGACAAGGTCTTGAGCCCTTGCTGTCTTGGAGCCTCGAACTCCTCTATCTAGCTGCCTCTGCCCACACACTCTCGAATCCTGTTAATTTTCTGTGAATAATCATGAAATGGGGAAATGTCTTATTAAACTGTTTTAAACTCAGCATTTGTAAGGTTGCGCAAGTTATTTGTTTTTTTTTGCTGTTAGCACTAGTAGGAAAGTGTAGACGAGCTGGTTATAGTGGTCCACGCCTTTAATCTTACATTGCAAGACCCTGTCTGAGAAGAAAGGTCCAATTTAACAACCAGCAAAAGCAAAGCAGTCATATCCCGAAATTAGGCAGCCGCAAATCATTTAAATGAAAACAATCTACTGGGGAGGAAAAGTTTTATTTCTGAATTTCATAAAATTAGATCTTAATTTTATGAACTTGTCCTTTAGTATACTAAGTATTTTGATTTGGGCAGTATCTGGTCTGAACTTAATTGAGGAAATACAAATTGGTTATTTTGCTTATAAGCACTGAAAACTAACTTGCTATTTGGGCTAACGTGCTAGAGGTTACTTTGTATAAATAATCCTGGGTCACACTTAAATCATCACTTTTATGATTTGATAAAGACAATGAATCTTTGGGTTTAAAAGATCAGGAAGAGAATCTTGCTGCATCTTACATCTCTTCTTAAAAACAGAAAATGTCTTAGCAGCTTAAAGCCTTTCAATATAAAAACACAACAGATTCACTTTATGGGTTACAATCACACCAATTATACCAATACACTGGCACTTAAGCAAACAGGGCAATCTTTTGAAAACTGGAGACCTTTAAAATTAGGCCATAGTATAAAAACTTCATAGTCTTACATTCACCAGCAAATTCACACTAAAAATAAGTTGTTTTTTTGTTTTTTTTTTTTTTTTGCAGAGTAAAGGCCAGGAAAACTTTACATATGTTACAAGCTTATTACATGTATTTACATGGCTCTTCCCTAGGTATTTAATTTTCACATACACAACTCCCTGCTTCCAAGCAAGCTTTGTAGGATGCTACTGAATAAAAATGTAAAAGTTTGGTATATAAATGCCTATCCAGTGCATAAGAAATGACCACTAGGCTATCTACTTCACCTCATTCTAATAAGCTCCAATTACCACTTAAGAGGCAGCTATTTGAAAAGATGCCTGTGGTATCACGGTTTGGATGTTTCTAGAACATGTAATTGAACCGTGCTCCTTGTTTGCAGCCTTTGTATATCTTAGCGAAATGCTCATTGGTTTCCTTTTTTGTTTTCCTACTAGACAATAAAAAGCTGGTTACTGTTCTCTAAATCTAAGCTTGAATTTGGTTAGCAAAACTATCAAGTAGAATTAGCTACTTAAATTATCCTGACACTAGTTGTAAATTAAGTTTTATAAAAATTCTCTAAAGTCAAACCAACTGATGGCTACATATGAACATCACAAAATTTAAAATTAGTACTTAGATTTAAACCTGTACTTTAAGTAGGGTTTTAAGTTGAAATGTCATTATTTCCTTATCTGAAGGGTTCAATGAAACAGGAACCCAGTGGCTTGGTGGCTTGGGGAGAACACTTGGTGATGGTGGTTCACTAAATTTGGCTCCAGCATAGTTCTGGTTAGCCTGAGACTTAAAAAGCAAGCTTGGACTTGTTAAGCTACCATTCCAATTTGGGTCATTAGAAAGACTCTTGTTCTTTCCCCCATTCTGCATGGCCTGCCATGCAGCTGCCGATGGACTGTACCCATGTCCTCTTTCTTTTTTCTTATGAACGATCTTCATCTGGGAATTCTGTTCCTTGGTCTTCTGTCTGTTGTGCTGTTGTTGGCTCTTGCTAACATTTCTAGATTGAGGGGCTGGAATGTTATACCTCTCTCCACCACCCATCTTGAGCTTCTTTGTCACCTGGAAGTAAATAAATGTAAACAAGAGTAAAATTCCACGTTCTTTTTGAAGTTTCCAAAGTTTGAATTCTAGAAATGATGGTAAAGAAAATAGGAACTAGCTGCCATTAGACAGGCTTGCCCCACCAGACCATTTACCTCAAAAATATTAAAGCTAGTCCTGAGCCAAATACCAGTTGTGTACAGCCAAAGAAAAATGACCCACATGTAAATTCACCACCAACCTCTTTTGGACAGGGTATCCTGTACCAGACTGACCTCCAGCAGTTTTGCCCCGACCTCTTGAGTGCTGAGATATACCATGCTACAGTCCTTAATAGTTTAAAATTGCTTGTATCATAAATATTAGCCTCCTCATGATGTGAATCTTGATACCTTTCAGTCTGCTTCTCAGATTGCAGGATCTCCACTACTTGTCCTCTTCCTTGCTGCCAAGCCCAGGATAAGAGATGTTGCTTTCTGCTAGATCCTTTCCTTTGTCTCAATACATAAGTTTTCATGAGCCAATCTGCTGATTTCAGCTTAGGAGCTGAGGCCAACATCGAGTCTCCTCAGCGCACAAATTTGAGAGAAGTCCTAGCTAGAAAATGAAAAATTACTTAAAAACCCAAAAAAGTGATCGCTTAAACACACACGTTAAGATGGCTGTTGTTACTTCCTCAAGGTTTCTAGAACCATGACTTTCCTTGACCTCATAAATGTCAACCAGTTCTCGGCGATGTCGTGTAAGGCCTACCTGCCCTCACGTTTTAAAGGCAAGCTAAGGAAGCGTTTGCTTCTGTGACCGCACAGCATGGTTCCTATGAAACTAGGGACCATGTTTTTAAAATTCCATCCGGATTTTCTGCTCCCAACCGCACAGACATTTCCACATTTAAGCTCTGTTACCAACAACATGCATGGTGCTTTGGGTTATGAGTCCACACTCCCGATTCCGTAGAAACCGTAACATTAGCCATGCACGCAGCCCAAAAGTGAACGATCATCGAGGTTTCTCGCTGTTAGTTAAACTAGCAAGGCTGAGAGAACCTCCAATTTTTTTGTCACAATGTCGGCACTCGCGGCCACCCGAAATGCAAGCTGCCCGGCCCAACAATGGCCCGTGATAGCCAACATGGCGGTCCCCGCCACACTCACCGACTTCGAGTTCTGGCGGTGGCGGCGACTCCCTCTCGACCTCCAAACCTCCCTCCCTTAACAGGGAGAAACGATTCGCGGATCAAACTGCCCACGAGCGACTCACAGACCGCAGTTCGTCTTCGACCAGCCTCCTGCTTTACCGACAAAATGGAGGACCCTGCGAGCGCGGAAGAGGGCCGGCGACCCCGCAGCCAATGAGGGCGCGGCAGCGCGCGTCACGGCCAATGAGACGCCGGCCACCGCCTGTTGCTGGGGCAGGCCGGAGCGAGTGCGGGGAGGCTGTTGTGGTGGTTTGAAATCCTGCGGGAGGAGCATGTCGGGAATAACTGCCCGGCGGCCGAGCTGCGCTGCGGGGCTCTCCCGCGGGCTGGCGCCGGGCCAGCTGCTCTCCGGGCAGCCGAGCTCCTCGCCTCGTCAGTTTCTGTGGGTCGGAAATGCTCGGCTGCTTCGGTGACCAGGCCCTGCCCAGTTTCCCTGGCTTTGTTTCTGGTTCTCTGCCCTGCTGTCACTTTGCGATCCCCGAAGCTGCTGCGTCTTTTCTCCCCACCTAGAGCCCAGCAACCATTGTGCACACGACCGTTTCACTTCCTATGCGAGTCCCCTCTGATGTAACTTTAGTTTTTTTTTCTGGACCTGAGACAGTCACCATCAGGACCTGCTTTTTCTAAACACAGCACTGGCTAGTACCTTACTTCATTTTTGGCCTTGTTTAGTAAGTGGGAAAAATGGGAGAGAAAAAAAGATACTGCTTGAGAATTACAGCAAGGTTCGGGGAAGAAGGGGGACATCTTTTGGTTATTGGTTTTTGTTTTTTGAAAAAGGAAAATAGTATGTATTCCAAAATCAAGGGTTTTAAAAGTGAACACTAAATTCTATAAATAATTGGCAGGGAAGGGAAGGGGAGGGTGTAAATGATCCAGAATCAATCAGGTTTGTGCTGTGTGTCTTAGCTTATTCCTGCAATCCCAGTTTCTCAATTTCGAGGTCAGCCTAAACTACATAGCAAAACTCAGTCTCAACGAAACAAAAACATTTCATTGGCTCCAAATTGTAAGGCAGTTGCTCCCCCATAATTTTGCAAGCCTGTACGCATACATCATGGGTGCTTCTTATGCTGCATTTGTTTATTTCTTTTCATCCTTACAGCAATTTTAAGGGCAAGGTGGTATTTTGATTCCCACTGTACTGGGGAAGTAACTGGGATTCAGAAAATCTCAGTGGTCTACACTTCCAAACATGCAGCAGTGAGATCCCAGAGCCTGGGCTCAGGAAGTGTGCCTAAAAGACGATCAATCGACCTAGACGACACACATACTGTTGCTAACATTGACAGGAGGTTGGGTAGCGTGAAGCCTGCGTCTTGCCAATTGGCAGAATCCACTCTCTCCACAAGGTCAGAGTCAGACTGCCCTTGGGAGAGCAATCAGTGGTCTGGCTTTTGCCATCTCTAGCTCATTCATTAGTAGCTACCAACAGCCATGAGAGCTCTGAACTGGGGACCATGTGTGAAAAATAGTGCCTCTTAGGACATCTGATCCCCTTCTTGCCTGGCTGATCCCCTCCCATCCTGAGTCCTGTTTATGTATTTGTGTGTATTTGTTCTGTCTGTGCATTGCATGGTTGCAGTGCCCTCGGATGTCAGAAGAGGGCGTCCGATGCTCGGAAAGGCTTTGGAGATGACCACACTCTGCCATTTGCAGTGCTGGTCCTCATCCTCAGCTCTAAACTGAGCCGTCTCTTTGATCTCCATACTAACAAACACTACCTCTGAGTTAAAGCAGAAAAATGTTAACTAGGCCTGATGGCACATGCTTTTGATCCCAGCAAAGGCAGGTGGATCTCTTGAGTTTGAGGACAGCCAGGAGTACACAGAAACCCTGTCTTAAAAAACAAAACCAAACAAAAACATCAAAAAATGCTGATGCCGGGCAGTTGGTGGCACACACCTTTAATCCCAGCACTCAGAGGCAGAGGCAGGTGGATGGATCCCTGTGAATTCAAGGCCAGCCTGGTCTACAAGAACTAGTTCCAGGACTTGTTCCAAAGCTACAGAGAAACCCTGTCTCAAATAAATAATACAAGAGGGCAAATAGCTAAACGGGGCCAGGCGGTGGTAGCACACGCCTTTAATCCCAGCACTTGGGAGGCAGAGGCAGGCGGATCTCTGTGAGTTTGAGGCCAGTCTGGTCTACAGAGCTAGTTCTAGGACAGGCTCCAAAGCCACAGAGAAACCCTGTCTCGAAAAAAAAAAAAAAAAAAAAAAAAAAAAAGGCAAATAGCTAACAAAGGACAAAGGCAGCAGTGTTTTTGTTTTTAAGACAGGGTCTTTCTTAACTATGTAGCTTTGGCTGGTCCTGAACTCATTGAGATCTGCCTGCTTCTTCACCCTAGTGCTGGGACTAAAGGCTATGTGTTTGATTTAAAATATTTAGCCAAAATTTATATAGCTGGGCTCTCTGCCACACCCTAGGGTTGCAAAAGTAAATGAAGCCTCGTCTATCCAAAAGGAGGCCGAAACCCTTTCCTATTTATCAGAGAGGGAAGCTGGGGTTTGGAGATATTCGTCGTGTTTTTCTCCAGTGTCAAAAAGCAGGCAGTGCCAACTACAGACATAAACAACCTGCTCATTGCTGGGGAATTCCAAGTTAACCTGTCACTGCTAAGGAGGTTCAGCCTGAAGGTTTTCCACAGCAGAATCTTTTAATTATAAATCAGTAAAAGTGTGTAGGGGGTGGTGCTGGACTCCGTGGTAAAGCATTGGCTGTGAAGCACGAGGACCTGAGTTGGGAACTTCCAGGCTCCCGCAGAAGTTTGTAACTGCAGTGGGAGGAAAAGAAACGATTCTGGGAACTCATGTGACTGCAGTCTAGCCAGTGAGCCCCAAATTCAGTTAGAGAACCCATCTCAAAAAATAAAGTGCAGGACTCCGACATGGTGGCAACACCTTGTACTCCAGCACTTGGGAGACAGAGGCAGGTGGATCTCTGAGTTCTGGGGCAGCCAGGCTTAGTGAGAGCCTGAGTCAATTAAAAAAAAAAAAAAGTAGGACTGGTGAGGTAGCTCAGCAGGTAAAGGCCCCGCCTGCCAAGCCTGATAACCTGAGTTCTGGGAGCCACATGGCAGATGGAGAGGTCAAACTCCCACAAACTGTCCTCTATATATCCACAATGTACCTGGCATTCACTTGCACATACAATAAATGAAGAAATAGATAATGTAAGCAAATAATATAATACGCCATCGAGGAATGTCAACCTCTGACCTGAACAGCCACACGTGCCCCGACAGCCACACCATACACACACGCACATACACACACGGTTTTGTAAATATTTCCCACCTAATCTAAATGGAAGTAGAAAGCCAAGTGTTTCTAAAAGAATGCCGGCCAAGTGGCAGCTGAGGTCGCTGGAGGGCCAGGGGGGGATTGACCCCATGGGCCACACCTTTACGGCTCTCTAGTCTACTAACTGGCTTGTCCGTTGGTCGCTTAAGGCTTGTTCTTTCTTCTTTAAGCTTGTTTATAAATTCAGGGTCAATTTGAATGTGCAGGCCTGCCAGCTGATGGCCTGATTCAATTTCTCAGGAACTCCATACCTGCCAAAACGGTACAGGGGAGCGCCATGCCTGTGGGTCTCCGAGATTCAGGGCTCTCCTGCTAACTAACTGGTATGAAACCCCACACCTCCTTCCGCAGCTCCTGCGTTTGTTTCCTGGGGAAGCATCTGGGACCGGTTACACAAGCTCGCACTTCCGGAGAACTCGCAAGTCTATTGTCAGCCCTGTCAGTCATCTGACTCTAATTACCAAACAGAGCACCGGAAGTCCGTGGGAAACTCCCACAGCTCTCGTGATGCTCAAGGAGGCGTTCACCCTTGAAGACCTTGAACTCCGCTGCTTGAGCTGCAGCATGCCACCCCACATTCAGGGCCTTGGGGGATGGGGCATGAGTGTTTCAGTCCAGCTGAGTTCAGTCACTGTTCTGAGTGATTCTCAGGCAGCCTCTTGTGATGGACCTGTGTCTATGGAGTCCCTGTTCCCCATGGAGTCCTGTTCCCCGTGGGGCCCTCGACAACACAGGAGAAGGCACTTAACACCCAGTTTACGTTTGTTGTGGAAGTAGGTTGTCTGAACCAGACCGCCTGTACCCCATGCTGACCTCAAACTTGCTTTGCAGCTGAGGAAGACCTTGAATGGTCTTGCTGCTCGCTCTTCCCAAGGGCTGGAATTACAGGTGTACACCATCATGCCGGGCCTAGTTTATTTATGCTTTTGAAGGCATCACTATATTGTGAGCATGTTTCTGTGTATATACAAACACACATTCATGGTTATTAATAGTATTTTATGCTATGGCCATATGTCATTAATTTTACAGTCAGCCACTGTTTACAGTTTTCTGCTACCATATGCTAACCTGGCTTTCTTCAGAAGTTTTCACGTCCTCAAATAAATTTTCCTTAAATTCCCAGCTACAAAAATACTAGGTCATGAGGCAAATATTTAGGTTAAATGCTGGCTGCTTTTTTTGTCAGCTTGATGCAAGCCAGGGTCACCTGGGAAGAGGGAAGTGCCACCAAGAAAATGCCTCCACAGACTGGTCTCCAAGCAAGTCTGTTGGGCTTTTTCTTGATTAATAACTGAATGGGAAGGCCCAGCCCATTGCAGGCAGTACCACCTCTGGGCAAGTGGTCCTCGGTTGTATAGCAGAACAAGCTGAGCAAGTCATGAGGAGCAGGCCAGAAAGCAGTGTTCCTCTTCTGCCTTGGCTTTGGTTCCTGCCTCCAGGTTTCTGCCTTGAAAGCCGCTCTTTATCTCAGCCACAGAAAAGTCAAGAAAGCAGTAAGACTTTTGATACCATATTACCAAACATCTTCTAGAAACTGTGTGTCCAGAGACTGGGAGGAAGGACCATTGAAGGCTTTAGACACAAGCAAGAGGACCTAGAACTGACATATGGAACCCCAGGGCTAGAATCGAGGAGAGACAGGCAGATTCCTGGTTCTCATTGGCCAGTCAGCCTAGCCAATCACGGAGCTCTGGGTTCCATAAGAGACCCTGTCTCAAAAGAGTAATGTGGAGAATGGCTGAAGAAGATGTTCAGTGTCTACCTCTAGCTTTTGAAAGCATCTAGACACATACATGTGCACCCACATGAGCAGATGTGCACACATACCCACAGAAAAAACAAAGATAAAGAAATTATGTGTGGGACTGAAGAGATGACTCAGAGGTTAAGAGCACTGGCTACTCTTCCAGAGATCCTAAGTTCAATTCCCAACAGCCACATGGTTAGTTCACAACCATCTATAATAAGATCTGGTGTGCAGGCATATATGCAGTCAGAACACTATATAAATAATAAATTTTAAAAAAATTTCCACTTTGGCTGTGTAGAAAAAAATAAATATATAAATAAATAAATTACATATGTTACCAGGCAGTGGTGGCATCGCCCTTTAATCCCAGCACTCCAGAGGCAGAGGCAGGCAGATTTCTGTGAGTTTGAAGCCAGCCTGGCCTACAGAGTGTGTTCCAGGACATCCGGGGTTACCCTAGCTAGAAAAATAGAAAAATAAATAAAAAGCAATTATGTGTGCATTTAAGTCCCCACTATCAGGGTACACCGAGTCCCAGCCCTGGCGGCAGCGCTCTTGTTAGTGAAGACTTTGGGTCTATAGGAAGAGCTGCTGAATGACTGAAATAGTTTTTAAAGGTGTTTTTAAGGTCACATGCTATATATGGCCTCTTACACAATACGCCCCATGGGACAACACTTTGTTCCACAGAACATGGAGCTAATAAGGTCTCCTGATTCACTGAAATCAACATCTTCCCTGGCTGCCAACTTGTCAGTTGATAAGCTACAAACATCTGGAATTTTCCATGGACTAAGGCAGGCCAATGTTTGTTGTCTGGCTTATGACTTTGGTTCAGGAAGAGACTTGGCAAGTCAAGATCCTATGGACAAAGAGCCCATATTTTGCTACAGAAAAAAACAAATTAAACAAATTTCCATTGTTTTAGTAGATGATTAAAACAGCTTGACCTAGGTGGCAGACAGTGCAGCTTCCACTGTTGGGAATGGCAGGCAACTCTGAGGATGTGAACTGACTTGCCAGGGACCATCTGACCCTCTCCTCTCCTTGAGGGAGGGTCTCCCCATGTGGTCCAGGCTGGCCTGGAACTCATGTCTCTCCTGCTTCAGGACCCAGCTGTGGTCTGCGGATGCCAGTGCTTCGTGCTTGGACTTGCCAGTCATCTCTTTGCCCTTGTCTCCTTTGCTGTCTTTGTTTTGTTGTGGCGTCACATGACATTCGTGAGCACCATCTTTTGCATACCACTAATGTATGGTTCATTTTTTTAATAAATTTATTTTATTATGTGTACAGTGTTCTGCCTGCAGGTCAGAAGAGGACATCAAATCTGATTACAGACGGTTGTGAGCCACCACTATGTGGGTGCTGGGAATTGAACTCAGTCAGGACCTCTGGAAGAGCAGGCAATGCTGTTAACCTCTGAGTCATCTCTCCAGCCCCCAAACATCCTATTCTAAGCTGGGGATATACAGCTCAGTGGTATATTGCTGGCCTAACATGCATAAGGCTCTAGGTTCAAACCCAGCATCACCCAAAAATTAAATATACTAATTGGACGATAATAATGAGTGCTGAGACCAAGATACTGGACTAAAATATTCTCTCTCCCTTGCTCACACTCTCACTCTCTCTCTCTCAAGACGGGGTTTCTCTGGGTAGCCCTAGCTGGAACTCTATAGACCAAGCTGACCTCAAACTCACAGAGATCGGTCTGCCTCTGCCTCCCAAGTGCTGGAATTATTAAACCGGCTACTGTCTCCATTTCTGTCCTCAGCCATGACACATGGATCTGAAAATCTCGGTGAGTGTCCCTCTAAAGTCTGAGCCCCACGAAGTACAGTCTTCCTATGTAGCTTAACTGGCCTCAGATCTGCAGGGGTCATCCTGTCTCAGTTCCCTAAAGGTGTGAGTACCACATCAGGCTTTGGGAGGGGGAAGGGGGCGATTTGGAGACAGGGTTTCTTTGTGTAGCCTTGGTTGTCCTGGAACTCACTTCGTAGACCAGTTTTAAGGTGAGGTGGCCTTAAACGCAGAGATCCGCCAGCCTCTGCCACCTCAGTACTGGGATTAAAGGTGTATGCCACCCCACCCCCCCACTTCAGGCTTTTTTTTTTAATGGGATTTTATTGGTGGTATTCAAGTCTGGGGAGGTCTCAGATATGAAAGAGCAAATGAAAGCATCCCCCTAGGGGTTTTCAGGCTCTCCTTACAGTCCGAGAAAGAATCAGAATGTAGGGCTGGAGAGATGTCTCAGTAGGTGAGAATACTTGCTGCCAAGCCCAGCCCGTCAACCCGATGCCTGCCAACCTACGCGATGTAAGTGAGCTGACTCCCGAGAGCCAGCCTCTGATCTCCACACATGCGCCCTCCCCTATACCAAAGTAAAGGTAGTTACAAACATTTTTTTAATCATAAACTGAACAAAGGAACTGAGAGTGTCTGACAGGGTCACAGCCTTGACAAATATGATAGCCAACGTGAGAGGCACAAGGTTCTCTTCAGAATGTCATCAACCCTGCCAGGCAGGTCACAGGAGGACAGTCCTGAGCAAGGGCACACTCAGGGCCGGATACACCTTCCTCCAGAGAACTGGGTAGCCCGTTTTATAGACATGTTGATACAAAACCACACTGTTCTCCTCAAAAGGGATAAAAGAGAGTTTATTCTGGAACCAAAATGAGTGATCATGTCTGGGGTAGCCCTGAATTCCATCTTACAACACGGAAGCAGTGCCGTGGGATCATGCCCTTGTACATGATAAAAATTTGTCTCTCATATTAGTTTAATAAAATGCTGATTGGCCAGAAGCCAGACAGGAAACATAGGTGGGGCAACCAGACTAAGAGAATTCTGGGAAGAGGAAAGGCAGAGAGTCAGTTCAAGCCAGACAGAGGAAGCAAGATGATACTGCCTTACTGAGAAAACATACCAAGCCACATGGCTAAACATAGATAAGAATTATGGGTTAATTTTAGTTGTAAAGCTAGTTAGTAATAAGCCTGAGCTAAAAGGTCAAACAGTTTATAATTAATATAAGCCTCTGTGTGCTTCATTTGGACTGAACAACTGTGGGACCGGGCGGGAAAGAAACTTTGGTCTACAAAGCAGTTTCCTGCCATTTTTTACAGTAATCGGGGATCTTTTCAGAAACATCAGGGGAAACATTAGGCAGGTTTCCACAAAGGAGGGAAACTTCTGCTAGGGAGCGCCAAAGCTATCCAATGACACTCTTAGCTTTCGGTTGGTTGTAAAGTAGGGCTCTGTTTGTACATTCCAAAGGGTTTACCTCATGGTCACAAAGTTGTGAGGTCAAGTGTAGATGAGGACAATAAATGCCTGTTATGAGCGCTAAAGATATCCCACGATCATTCAGCTCTGGACTTGCAACATTCCAACCTCTCTACAATTTTGATTCATTTTGTTTAGTGTCTTTTGAGACAGGATATCTTGTGACCCAGGTTGGTCTTGAACTCTGGATGTAGCTAAGGATAACCTTTAACTCTTGATCCTATAGCCTTCACCTCACACCTGTAGGGACTATCAGTGTAGGCTGCCACACCCTGCCTTTTTATTTCTTGGGGTTGTTTTTTGTGTTTTTGTTTTGTTTTGTTCTGTGACTGAGACCCATTGTAACCCAGGCTGACCCGGAACTCACTATGTATCCCAGGTTTAGGCAGTTTTCTACCTCAGCCTCAGGCGTAACTCAGAACGTCCCCTTTCTTCTTCCCTTCCAAGTTGAACTCTGTAAGAATCC
>PVIU01030089.1:0-16621 GCA_004026605.1 Ondatra zibethicus | reverse complement strand
CTTGCTTTTACTTACATCCTCAAAATAGATTCTTAGTCAAATCTGAGGTAAAGGGAGAGTCCCACTCCTCAACACAAACACACAAAGCTTTGAAGGAAGAAATCTTTCTGCCTAAAGCTGTGATGGTTCTGATATTTTCCAGCCACTTATGTGAGAAATGTTGGTAAAGTAGCTGGACAAGGGGGTTTGCCATGAAACATGGAATAGCATGAATGTCAGAGTCATCAGGGAATCCATGAGCAGTTTACCATGAAACATGAAACATGAGTATCAGAGTCATCAGGGAATCCATGAGCAATCTATTAACATGGCCCAGGTAAAACCCGAGCTTCTGGATGCTAGGGGTCCCAATCAATGCTTTTGTTTTTTGTTTTACATAAAATGCTGACATATCAAAGGCAAAAGCAAGGAAAAAGAGAAACAATTTTTGTATCAGTTACATTTTTTCCAAAACGAAGTAGTTTATTCAACAAGATTCAGGGTAAAGAGAGTTGGGAACTGTTTATTCTAAACACCCAGTTATTTTCTCCCTGTAACATGTATACTCCAGAGACATGCTGTCAGGCTTGCTGACTTAAAGAAATCTCTCTCAGCCAAGAAAACGAGAATTTTGATGAATGTCTTTTTGAATGCTGCCAAATTGTTCAGAGCACTTGGAATGCAAATATCTTACCCTCTGACACAAAGTAGAATGTGTAGACCATTCTCCAGTTCATTTTTTCTCAGTTTTATTTCCAATTGGTCATGAAAAGGGGGAATTGAGTTTATTTTCCTGTTTATTATGAAAAATTCATACATACTCAAATCAGCGAGAAAGCATAGTAAAGTAAGATGTACCTGAAAGACTGCTTGATGCTTTGCATTCATGTAAACCCTGAACTAGTGTGCCCATATGTGGATGCACCATAGTTTATGCAACCCATCCACTGTTGGTGGTCAATGGCAATGTTACTTATTTTGCTTCTATAAATAGTCTTTTATAAATTCTTAGAGAGAAAATAGTCAGCAGTAGTTGGAGTAGAGAAAGAATTTCTTTCAACAGATTAAGTACTGTAGCTGTTTGTGTAACCAAACAGTTGTAAAAGGGTGTTGTCAAACTCTGACCCCTGTCTCTAATGCAACACGGAAAGCTTACAAACTCAGGAAAACCAAACAATTCACTGGTGAATGAAAAATGGATCAAAATAGACCCTAAGAATACCTTTTAGAATTGAGTGAATACCTTCTAGAATTGAGTGAAAATTGATACACAACATAACCAAACTTAGGGTACACAATGAAGGCAGTTCTCAGAGGCAAGTTCATAGCACTAAGTGTCTACATTTAAAAATTGGTTGGTGGGGCAGCAACAAAAGATGTAATCAACCTATTAAATGTAAAACAAAGTATAACCAGGCTACAACAAACAACCCCAGGGCTAGGTAAAAAAGGAGGACCCAAAGAGAGAAATGCATGGAGGGTCCCTGGAAAGGGAAATAGTTAAGATCTTCTGGGTAAACTGCGAGAGAGGTAAAAGGGAAGGGATGGATAGGGTAAGGGACCGAGATGGAGAGCAAATGAAAGAGATACCTTGATAGAGGAAGCTATTATGGAGTAAGGGAAAACCTTGGTAATAGGGAAATTCCCAGGAATCCACAAGGATGACCCCAGCTAAGACACCTAGCAATAGTGGAGAGGGTGACTGAGCTGGTCTTTCCCTATAATCAGATTAGTGACTACTCTAATTGTCATCATAGAACCTACATCCACTAACTAATGGAAGCAGACACAATGATCCAAGCACTGGGATGAGCTCCTGGAATTCAAGTGAAGAGAGGAAGGAGGGATAAGATGAGCAAGAGAAATCAAGATCATGATGGGAAAACCACAGGAACAGCTGACCCTAGCTAGTGGGAGCTCAAGGACTCTGGGCTGACAGCAGGGAACCTGCATGGGACCAAACTAGGCCCTCTGAATGTGGGTGACAGTTATGTGGCTTGATCCGTTGGGAGGGGACTGGAATGGGACTAGGACTTATTCCAGGTACATGAACTGGCTTTTTGGATCCCATTTCCTATGCTGGGATACCTTGCTCAGTCTTGACAGAGGGGAGAGGGACTTGGTCCTGCCTTAACTAGTTGACTCCCCAAGGGAGGTCTGCTGCAGAGTGGATGGGGGTGGGATGGGGGAGGTCGGTGGCAGGAGAAGGGGAGGGGAAACTGAGGTTGGTACGAAAATGAAAGAATATTTTTTAAATAAGACAAGAAAGAAAAATTAGTCATAAAAGTAACTTTAAAAATTTGGAGAGATTTCAAACTAGTAGCTTAACAGTACACCTGAAAGCTATAAAACAAAAAGATGAAATCACACCCAAAAGGAATAGACAGGAAGAAATAATCAAACTCAGGGCTAAAATCAATAAAATAGAAACAAACAAGAAAACAACACAAGGAATCAATGAAACAAAGAGTTGGCTCTTTAAGAAAATCAGTAAGATTGACAAATATCCAAATTAACTAAAAGGCAGGAAGAGAATATACAAATTAACAAAACTGGAGATGAAAAGGGGAACTTAAAAATAGACACCAAGGAAATCTAAAGAAACATGAGGGCATGCTTTAAAAATCTGTACTCTACCTAAATGGAAAATTTAAGAGAAATTGATGATTTTCTTGAAATACATGACTTACCAAAGTTAAATCAAGATCAGATTTAACAAGTATGCCTACAACTCCTAGTGAAATGGAAGCAGTCATTAAAAGTCTCCCAGCCTTAAAAAGCCCAGGATCAGATGGGTTTAGTGCAGAATTCTACCAGACTTTCAAAGGAGAGTTAATGCCAATACTCCTCAAATTATTCAACAAAATACAAAAAGAAAGAACCTTGCATAATTTGTTTTACAAGGCCACTGTTACCCTGATAACAAAACCACATAAAATTCCAACAAAGAAAGAGAATTGCAGATGAATTTCTCTTATGAAGATAGATGCAAAAATTCACAATTTAATACTTGCAAATCTAATCCAAGAATGCAACAAAAACTCATTCACCATGATCAAGTAAACTTCATCACAGAGATATACATAGATTAATAAACATAATCCACTATATACATAAACTGAAATAAAAAAACACATGATGATCTCATGAGATGTAGAAAGGCCTTTGACAAAACCCAACACCCCTTAATAATAAAATTCCTGGACAGATGAGGAATACAAGGGACATACCTCAATATAATAAAAGCAGGTACAGCAAGCCCGAGGTCAACATCAACTTAAATGGAAAGAAACTCAAAGCAGTTGCACTAAAATCAGGAACAAGAAGAGGTTCCCTATTCTCTGCGTACTTAATCACTCTAGTACTTGAAGTCTTAGCTAGATGAATAACGCAACTAAGGGAGATCAAGGGAATACAAATTGGAAAGGAAGAAGTCAAAGTATCTTTAAGATAGCACACATACATAAGTGACCCAAAATTTCTCTGGGGAACTCCTACAGCTGATAAATACTTTCAGCACAGTAGCTTAATACAAAATTAACTCACAAATATCAGTATCCTCCTGTATACAAATGACAAACAGACTGAAAAAGCAATAAGGGAAACAACACCCTTCACAGTAGCCTCAAATAACAACAAAAATATATCTTGGGGTAACTACCCAAGCAGTTAAAAGACTTGTATGACAAAAACTTTAAGACATTGAAGAAATAAATTTAAGAAGCTATCAGAAGATGGAAAGATGGTTCAGGCTCATGGGTTGGTAAGATTAACATAGTGACAATGCTCACCCTATCAAAAGAAATCTACAGATTCAATACAATTCCCATAAAAATTCCAAGACTATTTTTCACAGGTCTTTGCAGAACAATTCTCAGCTTCATCACTACCTCTGATTTCAAATTGTACTACAGAGCTATATTAACTGTATGGTATTGGCACAAAACAGACATGCTGATTAATGGAATAATATTGAAGACTCAGACATAAATGCGCGTGCGCGCGCACACACACACACACACACACACACACACACACACTCCTATGGACACCCGACTTTGAAATACACAATGGAGAAAACACAGCATATTTAACAAATGGTTAAAATGGTTGTCTGCATTAGAAGACTGCAAATAGATGAATAATTTCCATCCCGCACAAAACTCAAGTTCAAGTGTATAAAAGATCTCAATGTAAAATAAGATACACTGAGCCTGATAGAAGAGAAAGTGGGGAATAGCCTCGAGCCCGTTGACACAGGAAAAGACTTTCCGAACACAACACCATCAGGACAGGCACTGAGGTCAACAATTAATAAATGGGATCTCATGAAACTGAAAGTCCTCTGCATAGCAAAAGATAACATCATTCAAAGTGGTAGCCTACAGAATGGGAAAAAAATTTTCTCAACTATACATCCAATAGAGAGCTAATACCCAAAATATAAAAACTACTCAAGAAACTAGAAATCAAGGAACAAATAACCCAATTTAAAAATAAGATACATGTCTAAAACAGAGAATTCTCAAAAGAGGAAACTCAAATGGCTAAAAAAGACTTAATGAAATGTTCAACATCCTTAGCCACCAAGGAAAAGCAAATCAAAACTACTTTGAGATTTCATCTTATACCTGTCATAATAGCTAAAATCAATAAAGACAAGTAACGGCTCATGCTGGTGATGGATGGAGTAATGGGGCTACTCATCCATTGCTGTTGGGAGTGTAAGCTTGTACAGTCACTATGGAAGTCAATATAGCAGTTCCTCTGAAAATTGGAAATCAATCTGCCTCAAGATCCAGCTATGACACTTTTAGGCATATACCCAAATGATGCTGTGTCCTACTACAGAGACACTTGTTCACTGCTACTCTATCCATAATAGCCAGAAATTGGAAACAATATAAATGCCTCTCAACAGAAAAAAAATGGATAAAGAAAATGTGGTACATTTATAAAACAGAGTATTACTCAGCTGTTAAAAATGACATCATGAAATTTGAAGGTAGAAGAATAAAACTAGAAAAAACATCCTGGTATCCCATACCCAGAAAGACAAATATTGTATGTATTCACTTATATGTGGATATTAGCTACTGAGTCAGTGATAACCAAGCTGCCATTTGTAGAAGCACAGAGGTTAAATATAGAGTAAAGGAATAGGGGATAGATACATCTCATTAGGAAAGGAATATAGAATAGGTGATTACAGGTGGGTGAGGAAACCACAATCAGGATATATTATGTGAGCAAACAATATACTTTCTATAAAAGGAAAATAAAATAAAAATAGGCAAATGTCTTATCAGACACACATCATAGTACCCTGGGAAGAGTCAAAGAAGAGTCAAAGAGGAGATGACCATGAAAACTATGGCTATGCATTTGTAGCTGTGTCTCCTGATGTTCAAATGTTCCTTCATGATTAAATGTCCTTGAAGATACATCAATTAGTTCAGCACATGTGTACTAAAGAAGGACCTGAGTCTTCAACATCTTCAGAAGACCTTGGCTTCAATATAATGCTATCAACATTAAAATTTGACTCCTCTCCTCATAGGTTATTCAAATTATTCTAGAGGATCATGGGAGAAATTATTCTAAAAGGTTTCCCACGATATGGGAGGTAAAAAGGATCTCCTTATCCTAAAATATACCACCCATCTTATAAATATTCATTAGGACCCTACCCTTTTTAAAGCCACAAAACTAAAACCATGGCTCTGCCCCACCTATTGGATAGCCCACTCCACTTTGTCATTGCTTTAATATGTTTGAATTTTAAATAAACTTCTGCATAAATTCTATCCCTCAACTTAGTTATTTCCTTGGAAAGAATAGAAAATGAGGGTCCCCTACAACTATATTGTGGCTTGGATGTGAAATGTCTCCCATAGGGTCATGTGTTTGAAAACTTGATCCCCAGCTTGTTGTGTTGTTTGAAAAGGCTGTGGGCCACTTGGGAGGCAAAGCCTCATTGAAGGAAGTGGTCACTGGAGTTGAGTCTTGAGGTAGCCGGGCCCCACTTCCAGTTCACTCTCTATTTTTTAGCTGTGCTTGCAATGTCACCAACAGTTTCTTGCTCTTACAAGTGGATTCTATTTCCCCCTTTGTATCAAGACTGTTTATTTCACTTGCTCTGAACAGAATGTCTACAGGTCTGATCCCAGGCATCAAAAGATCTTGTATGTGGCTGACCACAATGCCAAGGTCAGCCCAGGGTTACCACTACCAGGAGTACATGCTCAGTCTAGCTGCGGATAGTATTCCAGACATGTGAGAGCCTTGGGGAGATTAGTTAGCAAAGCTGACTTTAAGGACATAGGAGCATTTGGGCAAAGTCGGATGAACTGCTCGTCTGGGCACACCCTAAGCTAAAGCATAGATGGAATAAATATATGGCTCCTTTGTAACCTACAAAGTTTTGTAATAATGAAACTGTTACCTAGTGATAAATAATTGATGCACTGCACAACTACCAACTGTCCTGCCATTAATAGTTCACCACTTTATGATGACAGCAGCAACAACATACGAGCATAACTCTGTCTTCTCTGCTAGACCACATCGTCAACGCTTTTGGAATTTTTCTAAGAAAAACAGAAAAAGAGTATGGAATGGTGTTTTGTTTTATATCTCCTATTAGCAATAGAGTTAAATGCTATTATTAGATGATTAAGAATCCATTGTCATGACTCATCAACAGCTCTACCATCCTACTGACCATTAGCAAGTTCATCAGAAGATGTCCAACAAAATAAAAGCACCTGTCATACATACATCTTTAAGGTTGATGCCTGAGTTCTGATTTGAAATGCCCCACAAAGGCTGTGTGATAAAGGGGTTTTTGTCACCCTGTAATGCCATTGGTGTTGGAACTTTCAGGGCCAGTACAAAGAAGTTAGATTATAGGGAATGTCTTTGTAGGTGATACTTAGACCCCAGCTCCTTTCTCCTTGACTTTACTTTCTGATTACCATGAGATGAGTGGACTCCACGATCACATGCTATGGTATACTGTGCTGGCATAGGACCAAAGCAGCACATCAAGCAACCATTCAAAGCCCTGAAACACCGAGTTACAGCTTTCTTACTTAGAAATTGATTGTCTACAGCATTGTGTCATAGTGACAGCTTCTGAACATTTGCCCTACTTATTAAATTCTTTGTTTCCCAACCCTCCCTGACTTTTTCTTCCTAGTGGGCATTATCAATTGATTTCAAAAAAGAAAAGGAAGTTGTATTACTTAGGCCTGAATATCCTGCTATTGAAGAAAAATTGAACAAATTAAAGTGTCTGATTTCCTGCAAGTAGCACTCTAGAAAGCAGCATCATAGGGCCAATCAGAAATCTGCCTCAAATACCATGTAACATGAATTTACCAGGCCTATCCAATGTAAGGAAATATTAGAAATTCATCTGAGATACTCCCAAATGTTCTGAATACATAAAATTTTCCTTTAAATAATAAATTACTGAAAAATTTCTCTGTCCTCTTAGAAGTTAATTTATCAAGGAAATATAAAACATGGAAAGAGCATATGTAAGGAAGTTCAGCCTGCCAAATCCCGGTATTTTTATTAGGAGCTAATGGCCACCAAGAGGAGGAACTATGAGCAACTGGGAACTGGGAAGCTGGGGTGAATTTTCCAGGAAGTCTGGTGCCTGCATGCTATTTCTGTGTGCCCTCCCCAACTTGGTCCCTCCCAGCAAGTGAGGCCATCTGTTTATCCATCTGTCACACAACACAGGCTGAGCAGACACTGCTTTGTTCATGGAAACATTTCTAGCCATCAGCTCAGTACCCAAAGTACAATAGAAGTACAGATAAATGTTTGATGTAGTGAAACTATCCAGCACAACACCTTGGGGAAAATGCTATTAAATGATTATGAATAAATTTTTAAATTTTTTTCTTTAAATGATTACTTTATTAACCTGGATTTTCATGCCAAAATCACATTTACCAAGGCAAAGTTTTGGAAATCTCAGCTTCAGCAGGAAAGCTTATGTTTCGCATATTGACTCTAGTTTGAACACAGCAAGTTGCCTAGCCTCTTCAAGCCCATTACCTCTTCAGTAAAATGGGAATATCAAGAGAAATAAAGGCACCTAACATGGTGTTTTGTCTGTTCCTTTAACTTGCCTTTAAGAGAACAATGTAACAACCAATCTTTCATGCCTTGGATTTCCCATGCAATTAACTTTTACAACCTAAACTACTACATAGCTGTAGTCTTAAATTTAAAGTACTCTTCCACACCCTGGATCCAAACCATGTACATCATAGACTGAAAACAGCAAATACAGAGTTAAAAGCGACCTTCTAAAATCGACCATAAAAATTAAAAGCATCCATTTATAAATATTGATTGATAAACAGTGATATTTGTAGTGCTGTTTGTTGTCTGAGTCAGTTGGGATCAGATGCAGCTGGTGATTTAATCTTTTATAAAATTCTCTTGAAGATTTATGGAAAATATATCCTATATGTTCCACATGTTTTGCTTTCTGTGCTATTCAATAAAGACAGAGAGAAGCACTTTGTAAGTGATAGACACATAGAGTGACAAAACAGACACACACAGACAAAATACACAGAAATCACACACAGTCACTCACGGGAACAGACAGATGCAAAAGACAGAATTTTTCAAGCAGGAACACATTCAGACTCACACAACAGACAGGCGGGGGGGGGGGGACGTAAAGCAGAGAATTCAAATTGGGTCTTGCTCTTGATTAAATAACTCCAAGGGGAAGTGTTTTTTCTTTCCTTAATGTGAACTTGATGCATGGTTGGTAACTCAGAACTAATCACTATTAGTATTATTCTATTATATAGAATCCATGTAATTTTGAGCACAGAATAAGTGTTCAATAAGCATATCACTAATTTCTCTTCTTTATTTAAAATTATTGAGCTTAATAGTTATAGTTGAATATATTGGTTTAGTGGGACATTAAAACCTAAAAGCTGACATATTGGAGCTGGTCTTCTTGAGCAACCACTACTGACTGACAGAATAAGAAAATAAATCGCTTAGAGCAGAGATTCTTGGTACCCAAAACCTGATAATGCTTCATGTCATATTGATA
Source organism: Ondatra zibethicus (assembly GCA_004026605.1). Taxonomy (NCBI): domain Eukaryota; kingdom Metazoa; phylum Chordata; class Mammalia; order Rodentia; family Cricetidae; genus Ondatra; species Ondatra zibethicus. Next base: position 7,542 of record PVIU01030089.1, on the reverse strand, counting down.
GGATTTTGTGTGAGGCACTTCTATTTCATATTCATCAGTAAATTATTTCACAGCCCAAGAAACATTCATACAGTATAAAACCTCAGGGTGCAGCTCTTGCTTATGAAATTTCACTTATCCTAGCATTGTAACTTTTTGCCAGGAACATGATGGGCTAATCAGGAAAAGAAAGGGGAAGAAACAAGCCTGAGAGCTACCCCAGGGAAAGGACAGGGAACACTGGAACATATACCTGGTCTATTCTGAGAAAAAAAATTCTTTATTATTTTGTGTTTTAGATAGCGACACAATTACCAGTCAGTGAAATAAGGGTTGGAATGAAATGGAAATCACCCTTTTAGGAATAAGGAAATAAGCACATAAAAAAAAAGACTACTGAGCAGGGGGAATGAGATCTTTCAGAATAAAAGGTGAACCTAACAGAAAGGAACTGGTGATGTCTCAGGGTTCAACTCAAAATTCCATTAGATTGCATTAGCGACTACCCAGTTGTTCCTATTCTGTTCCTTAACATTCGCCTGGAACAGCAGGAAGGAACTAGCAATCTAGGGAAGGAAGGGAAGGTGAAAGTGAGTTAGCAACTTGATGTACTTCAGTTTGAGAAGTGTAAATGAGTGTGCTCCTACCACCAAAGGATCCAAGACTAAAATTATGGTGGACTGTAAGGAAATAGTTTCATTCTTATAAAATAAAAATAAGATAATAACAACAGCAATATGATCATTTTAGACCAAACACACATTATAGCATTGTGTAGTTACTAATTGTAGTGATCTTTAGCTACGTTTTTCCTCTACTACTAATCAAAGGTGAGCTATCAAAAGCAGTCACTGTATATTCCAAGATTTAAATCCAGGTGAACTTGTAGGTTCCCTCATAAGTTATTTTGGAATTGGGGTCTATAGTTTCCTGCCTTCAGGAGCAGCTAGGCCAGAGTGCCAAAATCTGTAATATCCAATAAAATGTGATATGAGAAAACTTACATTGCTAAAGGGCCATTTATTGTCTGAAGGGCCACAGTTAGCCAGTCTGCCTTCCTTTTTGAACTTGGTGACTCTAATATGAAGCAATTGTATAACACTGTTGTTAACAAACTCTTATCTCTTTCCCCCTTCTACTTCTTACAGAACTAAAAATCTGGTCATGTGTCCTGTCTTTACCACATGGCTTGATGATGATGATAGATAGATAGATAGATAGATAGATAGATAGATAGATAGATAGATAGATAGATAGATGATAGATAGATGATCGATAGATGATAGATAGATAGATAGATAGATAGATAGATAGATAGATAGATAGATAGATAGATAGATAGATATGCAGAGAGATGAATTAATTTTTAAAATTGGGCCTATGTGGGACATATTAAGTCTGAAGCTTATAGGATAAACCAGCAGGTTGTAATTTAGGCAAAAGGGATTGGAGAGAAGTCTCAATGAGTCAAGTGCTCACTAAATAAGCATGGGGATCTGACTGAGTTCTAATTCCTAAGACCCATATAAAAGCCTGTAACCACAGTGCTGGGGTAAAAGGAAAAAAGATCTCAGGGGCTTCTAGGTAGCCAGTGTGGCCAAAATAGCCAACTTCAGGTTCAGTGAGAGACTCTGTCTTAGAAAGTGAGGAGGAAAAGCAATCTGGGGAGGGTATCCTGACCTCTGACTTCCACATGTTCCTGCACAGTGAATAAACCACGTGTGCATACACACACATATGCATCAGTTCTCTCCAACATATACTCATGAAAGAGTTTAGGTAAGAGTTGCTGCACTCTTGGATCTGAAATATTAAGTCAAGCCAGTAGTCTGGAACTCAAAGGATTTTGCTTAATCTTACAGCAGAATTCCTTCCTATTAGAGAATCCTCAATTTTTGCTCCTAAGGCCTGGAACTAATTTTCCAGGGCTAATTGATACTATGGAAAGCCATTTTGTTTGCTCATGGTAAAGGTATGGAAGAAAAAAATATATTTTGCAGTAATTCCTATACTGGTGTTTGAACAAACAACTGTGCTGCGGGAGCTACTTCCGCTCCTTCAGCCAATAGCCTTTAAGATACCAGCCAACTGGGCATGATCTTTTTAGTTTAAAAAAAAGCAGCAGTAGCCATGTGTTTGCTCTCTTGCTTCCTGCAAGGGGCAGAAGTAGCTCCCGCAGCACAACTGGGTACATTAACCCAGCCAATCTGATACATTGCATTGGTCACCACAACTCACATGCATCTCAAAAAGCTGATTTCCTTATCACCAGTTCAAACCTGGATCTTGATCATTCTATCCTAGAAGCTGCTTTGGAAGCCAGAACAAGCTGAAAAGAAAATGGTGTTCCTCTGATGACTTATTCAGATAGCTATAAAAGTGAGCAGTGGCTCCCTTAGACTATAAACTGGATTTAATGTCTATCTTCTCCTAAATTCATGCTGAAAATTAACTTCTACTTTTGGGACACTGACAGGTGTTTAGGGCATTTGCCTCCATGAATGGATTCATGTCCCTAACATAGGGTTGAGTTAGCTGTCAGGGTCATAGTTCACCACCTCTTACTATCTCTCCCACTGTCTCTTTTCTTCTGCCACATGATGATATGTAGCCAGAGGGTCCTTACCAGATCAAGCTCATAACCTTGGACTTCCCAGCTTTCATAATTGTAAGTCAATATGTTTGCATTCCTTATAAATGACCCAGTCTATAGAAGTATGTTTTAGACTAAAGAGACTAAGACAGGCTGAAAAGAATGTCCATCATTCCACAGTTGGAGCAAAAATTATTCTTTCTCATGCTTGGCATGTGTTGGAGGAGGCCCACTTGTTCATCCTGGCCACCTGGCTAGCTTAAACCCAAAATAATCACACAGAAACTGTATTATTTAAATCACTGCTTGGCCCATTAGCTCTGGCTTCTTATTGGCTAACTCTTACATATTAATTTAATGCATTTCTATTAATCTGTATATCACCATGAGGTTTTAGCCTACCAGCAAATATTCAGCACATCTATCTCTGGGAGCGGCTCCATGGAGCCTCTCTCCACCTTTCTTCTCCCAGCATTCAGTCTAGTTTTCCCCGCCTACCTAAGTTCTGCCCTATCAACATGCCAAGACAGTTTCTTTATTCATTAACCAATAAAAGCAACACATAAACAAAACGGATCTTCCACACAATTTCCCCTTTTCTGTTTAAATAAAAAGGAAGGTTTTAACTTTAACATAATAAAATTACATATAACAAAACAGGTATCAAACAAGAATTACAGTCACAATAGTTATATCTCCTTTATCTTTTATAATAACTAAGGAAAACTATAACTATAAATTCTTCAACTCCATCAAAGATTCCAGAAGGATATAATATTACCTAAGTAAACAGAAGTACATTGTAAGCAACTTCCAAAACTCTAGAATTGATAGACACATCTCACTGCCTGGACAGTCACCCAAAGTTTTTCTGTACTATTGGGGCATCCATCTTCAGCCTACAGCCCCATAGTATCTGGCAGACTTTTCCATGAAGCAGGAAATTTCAAAGACAGTTCAGCCATTTTCTTCTGTATCCTGCAGAATGTCTCAGGGACTCTTTCATGAAGCAGGAATCCGAAGGATCATTTCACCTTTAGGCAAGTTGAGCAGTCATCTCTCTGTGAGTTCTGCATGTCCAGTTCATATAACAAACTCCATAAAGAGCCTCTTCGATGCCCATCTTCCTCTTGAAGTAGCTTGTGCTGCCAGGAGCAGATGTGTCTCATTGTCATGAAAAGTCTTAAGTTCTTAAAACTTTTTAAATGCCATATTCTGAAGGTCTCTGAAAGATTTGAAGAATACCTATCTAACTGAAATATATCTCTATACATCCAGAAAATATAAGTAAAATGACTACAAGCTTGACTATTAGATGACTATCTATTAATCTATACTTCTCAATTATACATTACATTTCTAAATGAGCTGCACAAAAACAATACCTTAATCAACATCAGAAATACATATACATAGTATAACAAAATTGGTCTTAAATTTGTATCAATAAACCAAGATCCATATCAATGCAAAGTATCCATATCTATAGTATATCCCCCTTTAAATGTAAGGAAATATTTACAAACAATATTTGGGAATATGGGTATAGTTTTTCTCCAAACTTTTTCCTGCTGTTTACTGGGTGAAGCAATTTTTTCAGGGGTATTTAAGGCGACTTTTCATGGGGTCTTGTTCCATTAAACAATATTAGTCTAGAAGCAATCCACAGGTTCCCATCCTCTGTGGAAACAAAAGAAGAACCTCTTTTCCAAAGCAACATATCCCTAGACCCAAATTTGGAAGTCATTATACCTTTATAATATACATGCTGGTTTAGCTTAGCAGCCCATACAATGAAATGTCTTTCTGTACTTAGCTCATTCACAATCAAAAAAATTCAAAGATAACACAATAATATACATAATCCAGACTTTCTGTGAATTTTCCATTTTTATGTGGCTTGTTTTTCTTTACTCCCTTTTAATCTATGACTATCTGTACTCTGTCTCTTTAAAGACTTTACCCTTTTTTAAGCATTAACTTTATTTTATGACTCTCTATACTCTTTTTCTTCTCTCTTCCAAGTCTACATACATTTATCCAACACTATGACTCATCTGGATTTGTCTTTATTTCATATCTGTAATTCCTTACTGTCTTGAAGAGCTTTTAAATTGGTAAGCGGCTTGGTTGCAACTGCTCTGGATGCTGACCTGCCTCTCTCCACTTTTAAAATGGTAGAAGCACCAACACTGTCAGTTCTGGGGCTTCCAGGCAGGAGCCGCACTCAGCACCCCAACCACAAGAATGAGCATAAACCCTTTTTATCTGAGTAACAGCCAAATCTGCCAGGCAGAGCACTGCATAGCCTGGAAACATCTCTGTGTATGGTGGCCAGAATCTGCCATGCTCTCCCCTCTGTGCAAGCCTTGTAGCCCTGATCTCGCCACCTGCCCAGGCAGGGAGTGCAGAGCCATGGGCATGGTCTCAGCCACTTTCCTCCTGACGCAGAGTGGGCACACAAACACCCGGGCTCATAAATGCCATTCAAATGCTCCATAGCCAGAGTTTGCACTGGCAGTGTGACCCAGGAAACTGCCTTTTAAAAAAGGCCTGGGATTTTTCTGCTACAAGTGAATCTGGAAAACCTCCCTTAAGGGAGCTGCAGCATGCCACCAGCCAAAAAAAAAAGTGGCTAAACTTTATTTTTCTGTGTCTAGAATTTCTTTTGAAGCCCTCTCAGGTTTTACATCGATTTAGTCCACCATGTGGGCTCGCCAATTTGTTAGAGGAGGGCCCACTTGTTCATCCCAGCCACCCAGCTAGCTTAGACCTGAAATAATCACATAAAACTGTATTATTTAAATCACTGCTTGGCCCGTTTGCTCTATCTTCCTATTGGCTAACTCTTACATATTAGGCATGGAAAAGAGTCCATTTTTCCCAACTGTTACTAGTTGTTTTCTTGAAGACTTGTGAAAAATCAGACTGTTATGTAAACTATTCCCTGCCAAAATGGAGACAATGTTCTGTTTGAACTAAACCTGAAACATGCTCATCCATAACTTTCAACAACATAAGAGAAAGATCTCCAATGTTTAAGTTAATTCATGTTGGAATATCCCTCCCCAGACAAACAGCCATAGGAAAGAACTGCTGTCTCCTGCAAGCCTAAAAGAGTCTCTCTCTTGAGCTTAAAATCATAATTTGATCCAAAACCCAGACATAGTGAATTGAACAAGATAAACACAGGAAAGGTCTCTACCATGACCAAAGAGATTTAAATATGAATTTTAAGCACTCTATTGGTCAGCTTTCTGTCACTATAAAAAGGACCAGAGATAATCTACTAAATATTTTCTCTACTAAAGATGTAAAAGTCTACTGTCTTTCATCTCTGAATGTCCCAGGCCAGTCAGTTGGTCCTTGGGCATGCATGAGGTGGTGCAGTAAGCCTTCTTCTATTTACTAGTGACTATAAATGAGGGCACACATTGATCCAGGTGCTACTGTTAGCCATCTTGGGATATGAAAAGAGGATCTGCTGTGGAGGGCTGAGCCCAGTATATAGACCTGAAATCCCAGCTGCCTTGAATGCCAGGCAGAAGGATGGCAAGCTCAATGTCCCTTTATGCTTTGGTATGAGTTACCAGCCACAAATGGCAATTTAGTGAGACTCAAAAATAAAGAGCAGGAAATAAAAGGCCTGAGATAGTTTCTGGGGAAGTACTTTCCTAAGATAGGCAAGGTTCTTAATTTACCCCATATTCAGTCATGGGAATGTACTTGCACCTGTTATGGTAAGTAGTTAATAATCTATGGAATTTTAGTACTTCCCCAAAGACAACTTAGGTGGAAAGCAGGAGGTGAAGGAAATAGTGTGAAAATGGGAGTCATCTGAAAAGATTGGCTAAGAGACCAGCACTGGGAGTAATCACAATGTGGAACTAAGAAGTCTCAGAAAAACAATATTGTGTTTTCTTTCATTTGTGATACCTAGATTTTATATATATGACACAAAAGTAAAATTAAGGCAAGAAAAACAAAGCAGCTCAGTGGGAGAGTAGAGAGATAAAAGGAAAGATAGGAAATAGATAAGAATATACCCATCGCATTTCACTATGTGCACATATAAAAATCTCATATAACACAGTAGTATGCACAGTGGGTATATACAAAAGAACAAAATGACTAAATAAACCAAGTAAAACCAAGTCATTGAAATTTGAAGTTTCTCTCCATCTGTCTCCAGGTCATAGGAAAAGAACAGATTTAAAGGTTCTGACATGGCAGAAAGAAAAGACTCTTCTTTCGAGTAAGTACAAGAAATAGAATTGAAATTCACCTTTATTAACTCAGAAATTTTCTCTTACTCTTTACATCCTTGCACTCCAGAACAAAGTTTCCCATGCTAGGAATAGCAACTGCTTCTTTTAAAATGCTTTACAAAACAAATAGCTCCAAATTTCAGCCTCAGAGAACTCTGCACTGTTTGCAGCCTGACTAGAACAAAGAATGATTGAACGATGGGGGCTGCTGCATGACAGAACCCTATAAGCATGTTTTTCCAAATATCTTTATGATTTTCTTCTGAAAGTATAAGCAAATCCTTAAAAATAGATATTGTGAGAGTTTTAAAAATCTCATATATAGCTAAAGTAAACCTCAAACTATCCAATGTAAAATAAAAGAGTTGATCTGTAGAGTTTAGACATGGAGTTTGATCTTACCGCATGATTTTAAGTTTATGACAAGTAAAAGCAGACTTCTTCTTTGGTATAAATATTTTTTCTATGTGGAAAAATTCTAGCAGAAATGTAATATAGTGACTTTCATGAGAAATGAAGGATTTGGACATTTGGACATGCACTGGGGGCATATAGTGTAAGGAAGGTGCCTGCACACTTGCTAGAGTAGCCTGCTGTTCCAAATCCATTAAGCAAAACCAAAGAATGTTTCTGAGCAAATCTTACTTACATTTTATGAGGTAGGTGTGTGTGTGTGTGTGTGTGTGTGTGTGTGTGTGTGTG
>PVIU01030088.1:0-16580 GCA_004026605.1 Ondatra zibethicus | reverse complement strand
CATTCACATCAGAGCAATGGATTGAGCTCCCAAGGTGCAGTTGAAGAGCAGAAGGTGGGAGAAGATGAGTAAGGAAGTTAGGACCGTGAGGGGTTGGTCCACCTACTGAGACAGTGTGCCTGAACTAATGGGAGTGCACCAATACAGCTGGACTGGCACTGAATGAGCATATGATCAAAGCAGACTCTCTGAATGTGGTGGTGAATGGGGGCAGACGGAGAAGCCATCAACAATGACACCAGGACCTATCTCTTCTGCATGCATTAACTTTTTGGGAACCAAGTCTTTTTGGATGCACACCTTCCCAGGCCTGGAGGGAGGGGGGTGGGCCTTGGACTTCCAACAGGGCAGGGCACCATGCCCTCTTTTAAGGAAGAAGTGGGAGGGAAGAGGAGTGGGGATAGTGGGAGGGGACCGGGAGAAGGGGAAGAAATGTAAAAATTTTATTCATTTAATTATGTTTTTGAATGGAAAAAAAAAATAAAAGAATACGAAAAAAAGAAAAAGCACATTTATTTTCATAGAGAAATTTAATGGAAACTTTACGGACTTATTACACATATTTCAAGAACTCCCTCAATTATTCAGAACTTAGTCATTAAAACTGATCAGGTTTAGTATATGTGCTGCCAAAGCAAAAGAACCAACATAGAACCAAATTAGAGCCTCTGAATATGGGTAGCAGTTGTATGGCTGGAACAGACTGCATGGCCACTGGCAGTGGCACCAGGATTTATCCCTAGTGCTTGTACTGAGTTTTTGGAACCTGTTCTCTTTGAATGGATACCTTGCTCAGCCTAGATATAGTAGCAAGGGCCTTGGTCCTTCCTCAAAGCAATATGCCTTACCCTCTCTGAGGAGTGGATGGGGGTGGGGTCTGGAGGAAGGTGGATGGAATGGGAGGAGGGAAGGAAGTGGAAACTGAAATTGCTAGGCAAAACGAAAAAAAGATAGTTTGTTTTCTTTTTTAAAAAATAAAAACTAAAACTGATCAAATTGAATAGAAAAGGAAATGATGAAAACAGTTCAGATCTAGCTAAGAATCCTTGAATTTAAGACTGATGGTAGAAACAAATAAGATCCAATAAGGAAAAGAGTTTCTCAAATATCTCATAAATGAAATTTGATCGTTTACATATATGTATATCTATATAAAAGCTTGATCATTTACATGTATGGATATATATATATTAGTTATTCATCTATCAAGTAGACATTTGTTTGGTTATAATAATGTATGGGTTATTCCATTAAAAACAATTTAAAGGTAACATTTAAAAAAGAAATACAACATTTAAGCAAATAAATACATTATAATGTTGCATAAGAAAAGAGAGAATTGTTGCAAGGAGCTGGTGTCCTTTGTATGTCCCAGGTGCCCAGCTAGCTTACATCCAAAATAACCACACAGAAACTGTATTAATTAAATTACTGCTTGGCCCATTAGCTCTAGCCTCTTGTTGGGTAACTCTCACATCTTGATTTAACCCATTTCTAAAAATCTGTATATCACTACAAGGTCGTGGTTTACCAGGAAAGATTCTAACCAGTATCCATCTCAGGCAGAATCTCCATGGCATCTCTCTCTGACTCTGCTTCCTTCCTTCCAGAATTCAGTTCTATCTTCTCCACCCACCTAAGTTCTGCCCTATCAGGCCAAGCAGTTTCTTTATTGATTAACCAATGAAAGCAACACACAAACAGAAGAACCTCCTACACCAGAGAAGTAAAAACATACTACCAAGGGACAGAGGAAAAGAGAAACTTATGTAACTTTTATACAAAAGAGGCTAAAGGAGTTCCAGGGATGGTAACATCTTATTTGAAGGCTTAAAATTTGGCTTAATATTAGCCTGGAACATTAAAGGGGAATAAACAAACTAAGGAAAATAAGGCAGCATGGGATACCATGTTTGAAGAGGAATTAAAGTAACGATAGTGAGAATTAAGAGAAGACAAATTGGATAGGTATTCTAAGTAGAATAATATACACTGTTCGGGAACTTTATGACATTTGCCAGATTTATTACTTAACTAATAATATGTGTTACAGAGTACCATCTTTCTTTGTAGATAACATAGTAACAAAGGGGTTCTTTTGTGGTGTGTAATTAGTGCCATCTTGACATACTTTTTTGAGATATTTATAATAAAGCCAGGTACTGGATATAAAGCACAGAATAGAAACTAAACTGAAAACATAGAGTTTAGATATTTAGTATTTTGATCCTGGAAGGATATTTCCTTATTGAATATATGAAACAATTATTTTTAGGTTCCATAAAAAATAATTTTTGAGAAAAAAACTCATTTTTAATCAGTTTCTGGTATCATCACTTGTCATAAAAGATGCAGTCCATATGAACAGTTGAGTATTTATCCAGGACATGCCCATCAATTTGAGTATCTAGGAGTTTCTGAGGAATGGGAAGAAAAGACTTGCAGGTAGAGAAGACTGGTGCTGAGTAAGAGTTAAATGAGATGATCAGGTAACTTGTGCTTTTATAATATGTGATATGAATGACTGTTCACAGCAACATTATTTATAATAACTCAAAATTATAATAGTCAAATGTCCATCAAGTGATGAATGAATAATTAAAATGAGGTAATGTGATTGATAGAATAGAATACTATAGAATGCTATTCATCAATGAAAATGAAGGAAATATGGAAACATGCTACATCATGGATGAAATTGAAAAAACTTGCTAGACAAAGAACATCAACCATTCTTGGTACCTATTATCTGATCCATTTATACCGAATGTCATGAACAGGTATATTTATAGCAACAATAAGTACATTAGCATTTTTCTAGTGCTAGTGAAATGGAGTGAATCTAAAGAAAATGCAAATGCCAAGGTGTATAAAGTTTCTTTAGGGAGTGATTAAATGTTCTAACATTGTAATAATGATTGTATAATTCTCTGATGGTGTTAAAGATCATTGAATTCTTTATCTCAAATGAGTAAATTGCATGGTGCATAAATGCTATTTCAATAAAGTTGCTTCCCTACTTTACAAATGAATATTTCAGTACCTATTTATTGGGTGCTTACCAAAAAACAAACAACATCCACATTATGAATTACTTAGAAAACTAAGTCACATAATAATATATATCTTAGGAACATATTTTATAAAAATAAACATCAAATAAGTCCCTATAAATGTATTTATGTTTGTGTGAGCATATACAATTTATACACATTGCTTTTAAAAGACTAGGGATCAGAGGAGAAAATGGACCGTGACCTTTTAAAAATACTCTGTTGGCATTTTTATATTCTCAAAATAAGCAATTTATAATTTCATATTCAAAAATATGAAATGTGAAGAACAGTGGGACAACCAAGCAGTTAAGAGCACTGACTGCTTATCCAGAGGACCCTGGATTGATCCCACGCACCATATGGCAACTCACAGCCATTTGTAACTCCAGTTCCAAGGGACCTGATGCCCTCTTCTGGCCTCCAAGGACATCAGGCATGCAAGTGGTATACAAACATACTTGCAGGCAAACCCACATATATGTAAAATAAAATAAAAATAAATGAAATAAATAAACAAACCAAACTAACAAACCAAAAGGCTTGTCTGGGTCTTAAACTCCCTTACAAGCTTAACAGCTTAGTTCTTCTCTGGCCTCTGGCCTGCAGTGAGGGCTTGTTCTGTCCCTCAGTCCATTCCAACTCAACCCTGTATCTGTTGATAGAAGGCTTATGCATACTTAAATGGAAAAAGAGAAATGAGAACATAAAACAGTTATAAGTTGCTTAGACTTTTTAGATTATTTTTGCCAATTGTTCTTAAAAAATGAATTTATATAAATGTAAAAATCTTGTCATTATAAGTCAGTAGGAAGATATTAACTAGCAACAATGTCACTTTCAATTGCACATTAACTATGGTACCTGAAAGTTACATCAAAACTAGACCTACAGGAATATTGCACAAACATCTCAATTCTTCCTTGAAGCTGGCACTTCTCTAAACAAAAGGAGAAACAGCTTAATACATGATTTGATTTAAAACACATTACCTATTAAATCCTAACACAATTGCTTTAACAAACTTATAAGCTTATGTCACCTTAATGCATAATTTCATTATGCTATTTCTGTTATTACTATTAGATTAAAAACTGTCTTGCTGTACTTCCAAATTTTGTGGGCTCATGTGTTTCAACTTTCCATGCGCCAAGGAATGCAGAAAATTCCATAACAAACTTAAAACTTATTATCAATAGTAAAAGTTAGAAATATATAGTTTAATGTTCTTTAAGAATGTCTACTGGTAAACAAAACATTCATACCTTCATTGTATTTCTTTAGGATTGTACACAAAGACCACTACTGCTTGACAAAGTTCCAGCATTTTGACATTGCAGACCACAATTCTCCAGCACCTTTTAACTTTAATTTGGGAAATTTTGTGTGGACTTTGAAGGATAAAAATGTTTTTTAAAAAAAAGCAGCAGGCTCCTTAAACAAAATAATTCTTTGGAAAAAAAATCTCTGCTGAGGCAAAACCAGATAACGGGATGGCTCTGCACACAGGAATCCTCCTGTGCCCTTCTGAGTACACCAAGAACAGGAAAGTTAGAGAGTTACTAACTGGATGCACCTGGCACCAAGGATGAACCACCTACAATCAGACCCAGAGTCTGAGGCCATTAAGGGCTGAATTCAGTTAAAAAAAAAGTATAGAAGAATCAGAATGCTATGGTTTAAGAGAATGAATAAGACATCAGGACCTTCCCTTTTAGAGCATAAGAGGGGGGGCAGCCCCATACAGTAAAACTAAGACAGAAAGGAATGCACTCAAGGAATAGTTCAGTGCTTACACTGCACCATGCCCTTTGAGAAATGAAAATTGCTCTTAAATTGTAGTGGAGTGTCTGGTCCCCAGAAGAAGTACTTACCCAAGGTCAGGCATTTGGATAAGGGCCTCCATTCCCTCAGGGACTGGAGGACAGTTCCTACTTGCTACAAGCAGTCACTCTCATCTCTCTGGCAGGAGGAGCTTGTGGTTCTTCCAGTGATGTAAGAGGGCTCCTGGTAGTTACTGAATCTCTGAGAACAATAAGCATTGAGATACTTGTTGAACTTAAAGCTTTTGTCTCGGGGAAAATGGTATAATGAAGGTAATGGCCGTTTTTCATCGCTGAATCATTGAGTCTGCTTTTAATCTTGCCTGTGGCTAAACTACTGAGTACAAAAGATGTAATCTGTTTTTCAATAAACAGCTCTAGCTACCAACCCGATTCACCCCCAGTGTCTTGTTATAATATCTAGTATTATTTTTCACAATGACTATTTTTGTTCCCTGAAACATGGTATTACTATATAGCATAGAGTGTCCTCAAATTTTCTATATATATTTAAGGGAGGGAGGATGCCACAAACATGACAGTCTTACTTTCATCTCTGAAGTCCTAACCTAGAACAATGACAGGTTTTATTGTTTACCATGAGCACATGTGTGTCAAATGAATACTTTTGCATATCTTTAAGTTTCTTTCCATACTTTTTTCATACCTGTAAATTGGCCCAGCAATCGCCCCTGCTTTACATTAATACATGTTTATTTGCTATATTTTTTTCGTGATTTCTAGCATGATTTCCTTTGATGCTAGAATGTTTTACACTCTATGTTGTAAGGCAGAGTACTACCACTACTGAAAGAGCAAGATTTTCAATTCTCTTTGGTCATTTTCTAAAGATACTTTTCATTGTACAAAAACATCTGTCACAGTCATTCCAGCATAAATATGCTGCTGTTAATATAATGCATGTGTCTAAAACTTACATTTTCACAAAGACAAAGAACTCTTGTGAGTTACAGGGAGCTGAATTGAAGGATTTACCTTAAACAGGTCAGATACACCCCCTCTCTCAATTCCCTGGTCCTGACACCTCCTCCTCAATTACCAGGACCTAATGAAAAATTTTTCTTCCTGGACTTAACCTTGTTTCTCTGCTTTGCCAACACTTTGCCAGGTCCAAGAGACACCAGTTAGTTCCATACCACAAATCCTGGACAGGAGTGAAGCAACAGGTTACCCTGTGACTGGCATCACAGCTCTCTCAGGTCCCCCAAGACTCCGACGTCCACAAATCAGCAGGAAGCAGTCTTGAGAACTCAATGCCCTCATCCTCTTAACATGCCATGCCTAACTCCTTGTCTTTTTATTATAAGAGAAAGGCAGGAATGATGCAATTATAATTCTGCTGACATGCCCTGTCAACTGGGTGCCCTGTCCCTTTACGAGACAAGCTCCACCCACTCCCAATCTCCCCTTCCTCTGAAGCAAGGGGTTCTCTCTCATCCTCTCTTCCTCTTTCTTTCTCTATCTGTTCTTCTTCTAAAAAAACAACCTCTGCCTCTCCCTTCCTTTTTTCCTCTCTCTCTCTCTCTCTCTCTCTCTCTCTCTCTCTCTCTTCTCTGTCTGTCTCGATCTCTCTCTTCCCTCCATAATCTCCTTACCCTTATACCCTTCCCAATACCCACTAAATAAACTCTGTACCCAAGCTCTCTCCACACAGGATATCTGTCTGTCTCTCACCCACTGAGGCCTCAGGTCATCTACTCCATAAATCATAACACTCTATATCTGTAAGCAATGTGGAGAGGACTTTGGTCACTCCAGTTTCTTTGATTTTTAAACATATTTTATTTTTAATTAAAATTTTTGGCAAACACCCTCTATTTTATACTCTCAGAACAAACCTAGGAGATAGGTATTCCTTTCTCTATGAAATATCCATAGATTTTCAGGCTCAGGGAAGTTAATTAACTCATTAAAAACATCACTTGGATGTAAAATTAAAGGGCCTGTCTACTTGGTTCTTTCCAAAATCTCAACAAACTTTATATATCAAATACCTTGGAGTTTGTGGTGATGTTCAAAGAAGAAGGACAAAAGCCAAGCTTCCAGAAAGAAGCATACCAAGCGATACTGTATAGTAGTACCTCTTAACAATAACATAGTCGGGCTGGAGAGATGGCTCAGAGGTTAAGAGCATTGCCTGCTCTTCCAAAGGTCCTGAGTTCAATTCCCGGCAACCACATGGTGGCTCACAACCATCTGTAATGAGGTCTGGTGCCCTCTTCTGGCCTGCAGACATACACACAGACAGAATATTGTATACATAATAAATAAATAAATATTTAAAAAAAAACAATAACATAGTCCTAACCAGAACCCAGATGGAAGAATCCTGAGAGAAATCCAATGCATTTAGGCTGGAACAACACGGAAGATTACTAACTACCAATACAAAATGCTGTTTTAACTGTTTCTATATTCCTGTGAAGGTATACCATTACCAAGGCAACTTATAAATAAATAAAGCATTTAATTGAGGACAGTTAAAGAGAGTTGAAGTCTATGACCAAGTCTATGACCAAGGAATACAACAGTTGAAGTCTATGACCAAGTCTATGACCAAGGAATACAACAAGTTGAAGTCTATGACCAAGGAATACAACAGCAGAAAGGCAGGCAGGGTACCAGACCAGTAACTGAGAACTTACATATGATCCACAAGTATGATGCAGAGAGAGAGAGAGAGACAGAGACAGAGACAGAGACAGAGAGAGAGAGACAGAGAGAGACAGAGAGAGAGAGCGCTAATTGGGAATGTTGGGAATGGGTGGGTTTTTGAAACCTAAAGTCCCATCCCAGTGACATAGCTATTCCAACAAGGCCACATACCTTAATCCTACCCAAACATTTGCACTAATTGGAGGCCAAGTATTCAAACATAACAGCTTATAGGGTCATTCTCATTCAAACCACCACAAATGCCAAGAGAAACAACCAAGTCTGGGGAATAGTCTGTAGTCTGTGACTACTTGAGGAAACTCAAGTTCGTCTTAAAGGGACAGTACATTTAAGGGGTTTCACAATCCCTCAGAATTTTCTCAAAGCATGTAGAAATCAGTCTCAGTTCACAGTGAGAAAAACTCCTAGGAAATTAATTGACAAGCTCTCCAGAGCCATGTGGTCCAGTACCACTAGAGCAAATTAATACAACAATCTTACTAGATGGAGTTGGGGGGGGAGGTGAATAGTTAATAACATGCTGTATGTCTTAGAGTTTCTATTGCTGTGAAAAGACTCTATGAACATTTGCTTGAACTCTTATAAAGGAAACATGTAATTGGAGTGGCTCACTTACAGTTTCAGAGGATTGGTTCATTATCAATCATCATGACGAGGAGCAAGGCAGCCTGCAGGCAGATGTGGTGACGGAGTAGTAGCTGAGAGCTCTACATGCAGACAACAGAAAGTCAACTGTCACACTGAGCAATATCCTGAGCATAGGAAACCTCAAAGCCTGCCCCCACAGTGAAATGCTTCCACCAAGAAGGCCACACCTACTGCAACAAAGCCACGCCTCCTAATAATGCCACTCCCTATGGAACCAATTGCATTAAAAATCACCATAGTGTATGTACTGAGGTTCCCGTTATTCCAAGTCACAATGCATATCTTGGCAGGTTTGCTATGTGCTAGTGACCTTATAAACAGTAATTTATTAGAGTCAGCTTGTGTCCTCATGTGTCAGCTTTAAAGAGCTGATAATGCTAATCCCAGTGGCAAGAGTAAGACCACTACCACAGTTTAAAACCAAATTAGAAGCAATCTGTAATTAAATGCTTGCCAGGTGGATGGGCTCTCACCAGGTCCATACCCAAGTTCTTGGGAAATGGCCCAGAATCAAGTATGACAAGGGCTTAAGAAGGAAAACCCACAATTCATTGGATTTCCTATCAGGTCCAATCCAGGGCAAGCATATGTCATGAAGTAACTCGAGCCTATGAACCTCCCACCTACATTGGATCAAGCACATCTGGTGTAGACAGGTCAAACAAACTTGTTTAGGGGCATAAAAACAAGTGGCTTGTTACCTCCCATAAACAACAGCCGACATCATTTCAGGAACTGTCTGTCCTTGGGCAAGAGGATTGCAGATCAGAGGCATTTTTGCTTCATGGATATCTTAAGGCATAGTAATTAAAACCTAAAATGTAATTTTGGCTCTGACGTTGATCATACATATCTGTTCTCCACTCCAAGGCCAATGATATAACATGGGTAGCTTGTAAACACACATCATGTGAGAATTTATACTATAGATAGAGAAAATGCTCTAACTCAGGAATTTCTTTTTTGAATTTTATTGATTTTTATTGAGCTCTACATTTTTCTCTACTCCCGTCCCTGTCTCTCCCCTCCCCTTCAACCCTCTCCCAAGGTCCTCATGCTCCCAATTTACTCAGGAGATGTTCTCTTTTTCTATTCCCGTGTGGATTAGATCTATGTATGTCTCTCATTGTTGTCTAGGATCTCTGGAATTGTGATTTGTGGACTGGTTTTCTTGGCTTTATGTTTAAAAGCCACTTATGCGTGAGTACATGTGATAATTGTCTTTCTGTGTCTGGGTTACCTCACTCAAAATGATGTTTTCTAGCTCCATCCATTTTTCTGCAAAATTCAAGGTGTCATTATTTTTTTCTGTTGTGTAGTACTCCATTGTGTAAATGTACCACATTTTCCTTATCCATTCTTCGGTCGATGAACATTTAGGTTATTTGCAGGTTCTGGCTATGAAAACAATACTGCTATGAACATAGTTGAGCACATGTTCTTGTGGCACGATTGAGCATCCTTTGGATATATACCCAAAAGTGGTATTACTGGGTCTTGAGTAAGGTTGTTTCCTAATTTTCTGAGAAATCGCCACACTGACATCCAAAGGGGCAGTACCAGCTTGCACTCCCACCAGCAATGGAGGAGTGTTCCCTTTACCCCACAACCTCTCCAGCATAAGTTGTCATCAGTGTTTTTGATCTTGGCCATTCTTACAGGTGTAAGATGGAATCTCAGAGTTGTTTTGATTTGCATTTCTCTGATGACTAAGGATGTTGAACATTTCCTTAAGTGTCTTTCAGCCATTTTAGGTTCCTCTGTTGAGAGTTCTCTGTTTAGGTCTGTACTCCACTTTTTATGAGATTATTTGTTTTTTTGATAACCAATTTCTTGAGTTCTTTGTATGTTTTGGAGATTAGACCTCTGTCTGATGTGGGGTTAGTGAAGATCTTTTCCCATTCTGTAGGCTGTCATTTTGTCTTGTTGACCATGTTCTTTGCTTTACAGAAGCTTTTCAGTTTCAGGAGGTCCCATTTATTAATTGTTTCTCTCAGTGTCTGTGCTACTGGGGTTATATTTAGGAAGTGGTCTCCTGTGCCAATGCTTTCAAGTGTACTTCCCACTTTCTCTTCTATGAGGTTCAGTGTGGCTGGTTTATGTTGAGGTCTTTGGAGTTTTGTGCATGGTGATAGATATGGATCTATTTTCATTCTTCTACAGGTTGATATCCAGTTATGCCAGCAGCATTTATTAAATATGCTTTCTTTTTTCCATTTGATATTTTTCGCCTCTTTGTCAAAAATCAGGTGTTTGTAGATGTGTGGATTAATATCTGGGTCTTAGATTCAGTTCCATTGGTCCTCCTGTCTGTTTTTATGCCAATACCAGACTGTTTTCAGTACTGTAGCTCTGTAGTAGAGTTTGAAGTCAGGGATTATGATGGCTCCAAAATGTCTTTTATTGTACAGGATTGTTTTAGCTATCCTGGGTTTTTTGCTTTTCCATATGAAGTTGATTATTGCTCTTTCAAGGTCTGTGAAGAATTTTGCAGGGACTTTGATGGGCATTGCATTGAATCTGTAGGTTGCTTTTGGTAAGATTGCCATTTTTCTATGTTAATTCTGCCTACCCAAGAGCATGGGAGATCTTTCCACTTTCTGGTGTCTTCTGCAATTTCTTTCTTCAAAGATTTAAAGTTCTTGTTATCCAAGTCTTCCATTTGTTTGGTTAAAGTTACTCTGAGATATTTTATGCTATTTGTGGCTATTGTGAAGGGTGATGTTTCTATTATTTCTTTCTCAGCCCATTTATCATCTGTGTAAAAAATGGCTACTGATTTTTTTTAGTTAATCTTGTATCCTGCTACATTACCGAAAGTGTGTATGAGTTTTATAAGTTTCTTGGTAGAATTTTTGGGGTACCTTATGTAAACTATCATATCATCAGCAAATAGTGAGCGTTTAACTTCTTCTTTTCCAATTTATATCCCCTTGATCCCTTTTTGGTGTCTTATTGCTCTACCTAGGACCTCAAGAACTATATTGAATAGATATAAAGAGAGTGGATAACCTTGTCTTGTTCCTGATTTCAGTGGGAGCACTGGAAGTTTCTCTCCATTTAGTTTGATGTTAGCTGTTGGCTGCTGTATATTGCCTTTATTAAGTTTAGGTATGTTCCTTGTATTCCAGCTCTCTCCAAGACCTTTATCATGAAGGGATGTTGTATTTTGTCAAAAGCTTTTTCAGATTCTAATGAGTTGATCATGTGGTTTTTATTTTTCAGTTTGTATATATGATGGATTACGTTGACAGATTTTCATATGTTGACCCATCCCTGCATCTCTGGGATGAAGCTGACTTGATCATGGTGAATGATGGTTCTGATATGTTCTTGGATTTGATTTGCCAGTATTTTATTTAGTATTTTTGCATCAATGTTCATGAGTGAGATCAGTCTGTAATTCTCTTTCTTAGTAATGTCTTTCTGTGGTTTGAGTATCAGGGTACTTGTAGCCTCGTAAAAGAGTTTGGTAACATTCTTTCTGTTTCTATTGTGTGGAATAGTTTGAGGAGTATTGGTATTAGTTCTTCTTTGAAAATCTTGTAGAATTCTGAGCTGAAACCATCTGGTCCTGGGCTTTTTTTTTTTTTTTTTTTTTTGGTTGGGAGACTTTTGATGAGTGATTCTATTTCTTCAGCAGTTATAAGTCTATTTAATTTGCTTACCTGGTCTTGATTTAATTTTGGTAAGTGATATTTATCAGAAAGTTGTCCATTTCCTTTAAGTTTTCCAATTTTGTGGAGTTTTTGAAATATGACCTGATGATTCTCTGTATTTCCTCCATGTCTGTTGTTATGTCCCCTTTTTCAATTCTGATTTTGTTAATTTGGATATTCTCTCTCTGCCTTTTGGTTAGTTTGGATAAAGTTTTGTCTATTTTGTTGATTTTGTTGAAGAACCAGCTCTTTGTCTCATTGATTCTTTGCATTGATTTCTTTGTTTCTATTTTGTTGATTTCAGCTCTCACTTTGATTATTTCCTGCCATCTAGTTCTCTTGGGTGAATTTACTTCTTTTCGTTATAAAGTTTCCAAATGTTCTGTTAATTCACTAGTGTGGGATTTTTCCAGCTTCTTTATGTAAGCATTTAGTGCTATGAACTTTCCTCTTAATACTGCTTTCATTGTGTCCCATAAATGTGGGTATGTTGTGTGGCCATTTTCATTGATTTTTTTTTTTTAGGAAGTCTTTAATTTCTTCCTCTATTTCTTCCTTGACCCTTTGATGATTTAGGTGAGCATTGTTTCATTTCCATGTGCTTGTGGTCTTCTTGGAATTAGGATTGCTCTTGAATTCTAGTTTTAAGCCATGGTGATCTGTTAAGATTCATGGGGTTATTCCAATTTTTTTGGAGTATTTGTTAAGGTTCGTTTTGTTACCGAGTATGTGGTCAATTTTTGAGAAGATTCCATGAGGTGCTGAGAAGAAGGTATATTCTTTTATGTTTGGATGGAATATTCTATAGCTGTCTGTTAAGTCCATTTGATTCATAACATCTATTAGTTCCCTTATTTCTCTATTCATTTTTTGTCTGACTGACCTGTCCAGTAGTGAGAGGGGAGTGTTGAAGTCTCCCTCTATTAGTGTATTGGGTTTAATGTATGATTTAAGTTTTAGAAGTGTTTCTTTTACATATGAGGGTGCCCTTGTATTTGTGGCATAGATGTTCAGTATTTCGATTTCTTCTTGATGGATTTTTTCCTGTGACTAATATGAAATGTCCTTCTTTGTCTCTTTTGTTTGAGTTTAGTTTGAAGTTTATTTTGTTAGGTATTAGGATAGCTACACCTGCTTATTTCTTAGGTCCATTTGATTGGTATATTTTTTTCTCAATCCTTTACTCTGAGGTGATGTCTGTCTTTGAGGTTGAGGTATGTTTCTTGTATGCAGAAGAAAGACAGATTTTGTTTTCGTATCCAATCTGTTAGCCTGTGCCTTTTTATAGGTGAGTTGAGTCCATTTATATTAAGGGATATTGATGACTAGTAATTGCTATCTCCTGTTAATTTAGTTTTTATTGTTGGTAATTTGCTGCTATGAGACCATTAATTGTCTGTGTTTTTGTTGATGTTGCCAACTTTCTTGTGTTGGAATTTTCCTTCTAGTATTTTGTGTAGGGCTGGGTTTGTGGCTATGTATTGGAGAAATCTGGTTTTGTCATTGAATATCTTGTTTTGTTCTTCTGTGGCGATTGAAAGTTTTGCTGGGTATAATAGTCTGGGCTGGCATCTGTGGTCTCTTAATGTCTGCATAACATTTGACCATGACCTTCTGGCTTCGATTGTCTCCAATGAGAAGTCAGGTGTAATTCTGATAGGTCTACCTTTATATGTTACTTGGACTTTTTCCTTTGCAGCTGTTTATATTCTTTTTTTATTCTGTATGTTTAGTGTTTGACTATTATGTGGCTAGGGACTTTTTTTTTTTTTTGATCCAGTCTTTTTGGTGTTCTGTAAGCTTCTTGTATCTTCATAGGCATATCTTTCTTTAAGTTGGAAAAGTTTTCTTCTATGATTTTGTTAAATATATTTTCTGTGCTTTTTCGTTGAACTTCTCCTTCTTCTATACCTAATTCTTAGGTTTGGTCTTTTCATGGTGTCCCATATTTCCTGGATATTTTGGGTTAAGCTTTTGTTAGATTTAATGTTTTCTTTGACTGATGAGTCTATTTCCTCTATTGTATCTTCAGTGCTTGGATTCTGTCTTCCATCTCTTGTATTCTGCTGCTCATGCTTGTGGTTTCTGATCATTTTCTCATGATTTCTGTTTCTATAATTCCCTCGGCTTGTGCTTTCTTTTTTTTTTTTTTGTCTCTATTTCAGTTTTCAAGTCTTGAATAGTTTCTTTCATATGTTTGATTGCTTTTCCTTGGTTTTATTTAAGGGATTTGTTGATGTCTTCCAACTTTTTGTTTGTCTTTTTGTCCATTTCTTTGAGGGAATTTCTCATTTCTTCTTTAAGAGTTTCAAACATTCTCCTGAAGGTATTTTTAGGTCATTTTCTTCTGCTTCATCTATATTTGGTTGTTCAAATCTCACTGTTTTCCCTAAAAACATGTTGCTCTTTGTGGTTTTGTATGTGTTCTTCCTTTGTATACTCATCTTTTCCTCTAATTGGTATGGTTGGGACTGTCTGATTCTGGTGATTAATCTTCTAGGTGCCAGTAAATCCAAGGCTTAGATGGTTGTTCCTCATGGTACAGTCAGTGCCACGGTTCTAGTTACCCCATTGGTCACTCTGTGTTCCTGGAGTTCACTCAGAGCTACCAGGCTTTGTTTCACTGCTGTGGAGTTTGCTGTCTCAGGCCTGCTCTAGCCTAGGTTGTCAGCTCAGACCTGTTTCTATAAATGTCCCTGGCCTGGATCCACTCCCACTCCCATGGAGCTTACTTTCTCAGGCCTGCTCTGGCCTAGGTTGCTGGCCCAGACCTGCTTCTGCAAATGACCCTGATCTGGGTCCACTCCTGCTCTTATGGAGTTCACTCTCCCAGGCACACTCAGACCCAGGCTGCTGGCTCAGTCCTGCTCTTTTGGAGTTTGCAGCCTCCAACCTGCTCTGGTCTAAGTTGCTGGCTCAGTCTTGCTCCTGTGGAATTTGTTGCTTCAGGCCCACTCTGGCCCACTTCACTGGCTCAGTCTTACTCCTGTGGAATTTGTTGCCTCAGTCCTGCTCTGGCCTAGGCTACCTGCTCAGACTTATTTCTGTAAACCCTGGTCTGGATCTGGTCCTGCAGAGGTCGCTGGCTTGGGGTTGGTCCTACAAAGGTCTCTGGCTCTGATCTACTCCCTCGGAGTTCCCAGACTCAGGTACACCCAGACCCGAAGACCCGAAGAGAACCTGGCTCAGGCCTATTCCTTCAGAGGTCCCAGACTTATGCCTGGACCTGTAGACATCTCTGGTTCCTGCCTTGGAGGTCCCAGACTCACACCCAGACTTGAAGAGCTCCTGGCTCAGGCCTATTTCCTTGGAGGTCCTAAACTCATGTCCAGACCCACAGGAGTCCTAGCTCGGGTCTACTCCCTTGAAGATCACAGATTCACGCCTGGACCCGCAGTGGTCTCTGGCTCTGACCTACTTGCTCAGCAGTTGTTCCCCTTTACCTACTCCTGTGAAGTTCACTGTCTCAGGTCTGCTCTGGCCCAGGTCACTGGCTCAGTCTTGCCTCCACAAATGTCCCGGGTCTGAATCTGCCCCCACTCCCATGGGGCAGGCCCACTCTGGCCTAGGTTGCTGGCCCAGTCCTGCTTCTGCAAATGACCCTGGTCTGGATCTGCTCCTGCTCTCATGGAGTTCACTGTCCCAGGCCCACTCAGACCCCTGACTCAGGACTTTCTAAAGACTGCCTGTAACATTGATATTAACATAGAAAGGAAGTGATGGGGGAATCTCTAAGAAAGTCTTAAGTCCCTGGGAATGGAAAAGAGGAGTTGGGAAGGACGTGGAAGTAGAGAGTACATGTTATACATTCCCCAATCTGACCTGAATAAGGGTATTTGAACCATTCAAAAAGAATTCTGCACAGCAGGAGCATATGGGAGTAAACAGCATTATTTTTATATCATCGTTGTGGCCCAGAGTAGTGCAGTGGTGAAACTTTGCCTGACTATGACAAAATAACTAACAACAATAACTTGAGGGATAAAGAATGCATTTTGAGGATTTTGTACATCATGGTTGGGAATGTATAGATGAATACAGCAGCTCACAGAATGCTGTACAGGAAGGAGAGAGAGCAAGAGAATATGTAGCAACTAACTAGCTTTTTCCTCTTTCCTCTCTTTTATTACATCCAGTCCACCCACACCCCCAACACATGAGACAGCATTGACTATACTCTGCAAATCTTAACTGCTTTCTGGAAAACACCTTCTTAATAGAGGTACACTTTAATAATCTTCTAGGCATTTCTCAGTCCAATAAAGTTGACAATCCAAATTAACCATTGCAATCAGGAAGGAGTATTCTGTCAAGTGTGTGTTCATAATTTTAGAAGACAATAAAGACTGAAGGAAACAAGCCCTCTTTAAGATCTGAACATACTCCAGCACTATGGGAAGACCTGTCAGAATGCACCAGTGATAACAATAGTACCTGGTCGTCTTTCTTAAAAAGCACAACCAAGCTGGGTGGTGGTGGCACACACCTTTTTTTTTGTTTGTTTTTTACCTTTCTTTTCTTTATTTTTTTTCCATACATTGTTTTGTTTTATTTTTTCCATTCAAGAACATAATTAAAGATAAAAAAAATTTTTTTTTCCTTTCTTCCCCTTCTCCCGGTCCCCTCCCACTACCCCCCACCCCTCCTCCCTCCCCCTTCTTCCTTGAAAGAGGGCATGGTGCCCTGCCCTGTTGGAAGTC